>ML813451.1:170877-180974 GCA_009831015.1 Picea engelmannii | reverse complement strand
TTTTTCTTTTATTCGTTCTTCTGCTTTTCCCATGCCAGCGTTCTCCCTGATTTTCTGAACTGGCTCTTTACTCTGCCTCCTCTACACATGCCACCTCATGCAACGCTGTGTTCCAGCAGTCGTGTTCCAGCAGTTGTGTTCCATCAGTCGTGTTCCAGCATTCGTGTTCCAGCAGTCGTGTTCCAGCATTCGTGTTCCAGCAGTCGTGTTCCAGCAGTCGTGTTTCAGCATTCGTGTTCCAGCAGTCATGTTTCAGCATCTGTGATTCGGCATTTGTGTTTCAGCATCTACGTTTCAGCATCTGTGATTCAGCATTTGTGTTTCAGCAGTCGTGCTTCAGCATCTACATTTCAGCATCTGTGATTCGGCATTTGTGTTTCAGCATCTGTGATTCAGCATTCCTTGTGCGTGTTGACATCCTTGACTGCTCCATAACCGATTGCCATCAATGACAACCTTGATCATTTGCATCATCTCTGCTGTAGCCATCTTTCCAACAATCTCCCCCTTTGACATTGATGGCAATATATAACCGATTGCCATCAATGACAACCTTGATCATCTGCATCATCTCTGCTGTAGCCATCTTTCCAACATGTTCTTCCCTCATTGTCTATTACGTTGGAAGGAAAATCAGTCAATGTCGAGGTGGAGGTATTTGATGTGCCTCTTTTTTATAACCTCTTACTTGGTCGTAGCTGGATTTATTCCATGAGTGCAGTTGTGTCCACACTTTTCCATGTGTTACGTTTCCCACACCAAGTAAAAGTAGTTATTGTCAACCAACTGGCCTTTTTTAACTCTGATTCTCATACTAGCAACATACCGTTTATATCGAAGACACCTCCTGGGTACGCGAACGTCAGTGTGGGTCTCCTTAAAGATTCCACTTTAATGGGTACCTTCCCAATACCACCACCCGATGTTCCACTGCCTTTTGTCGCCTCAATCAGCATGACTTCCACCTCCATCCACAAAACCCCCGCATCTCATGACCCGTGGGTAGTACTTGATCCCGGTGATTATCTTCGCTATGGCGAACAAATTCCTTTAAGTCTGGTTGAATCCGCTTATCAAGCCATTCAATCAGAAACCCCTTCTACTCCCTCTCTTGGTGATTCATCTCTTGATCCATTTCACATCATATTTCCTACATATAAGATGATCATGTCAGTTATTTCCATGGAAGACACCCCATGGGACGATGGACATCATCGTTTCATTCTCTTCCTAGAGCAACATACCATAGAGAGTTATCAATGGATTTCGACTCCATCGATCGTTGTTGTCATTTCCTATGTTCCTAAATCATCCCACGACATGATATATGAAGGTAACCTAAGTAACATTTCACCCACCATTCCTCTTGACATATCCATTAAACCTGGAGTCGTCGAAAATCTTCACATCAGAGCCACATGTTCCGATGATGAATTCATCACTTATAAATCTATCTTTCCAGAATTCTATGATGTTTTTGCTTGGAGCTACAAATAGATGTCGGGTATTGATCCCGATATTGTTGTGCATGAAATTAAGATCTACCAGGACACTAAACCCGTTCGGCAGAGACTTCACCCAGTCCACCCTTGTAAAGTCGTTGCTATCAAGCTTGAACTGGAAAAACTTCTTAAGGTCGGATTTATCTATCCTGTTGCTTTAACCGATTGGGTCTCTAATCTAGTTTCAGTAAAGAAAAAACAAGGCACGATCCATTTATGTTTCGATTATAGGGATATTAATAAGGCTTGTCCTAAGGAAAATTACCCAACCCCCTTCGTCGACCATATCGTCGATGATTGTGCTGGGAGTGAAATATTCTCTTTAATGGATGGTTTCTCTGGCTATAATCAGATTAATATTTTGCCCGCGGATCAACACAAGACTGATTTCATTTGTCCTTGGGGTACCTTTGCCTACTGGAAACTGCCTTTCGGTTTAAAGAATGCTAGTGCAACTTTTCAACGCACCATGTATTATGTTTTTCACGATATCAAGCAAATCGTACAACTTTATCTCAATGATCTATCAGCCCATTCCATGTGCCACCAAGATCACATGGCCCATCTCCGAGCCATTTTCATTCGTTGTTGTTACTATCGTATACATTTAAACCCACAGAAATGTGTTTTTTGTGCGGAGTCCAGTTGACTTATAGGTTTTATTGTGTCACTTCATGGAATTAGGGTGGACCCTTTGAAGGTTGAGGCTATCCTTAATCTACCTCCTCCTTCCACATTATGCCAGCTTCAAAGTTTGCAAGGGAATGAAAACTTTTTGCGTCGATTCATCCCCAATTACGCTGAGTTAACGTTAGGATTTACTCAACTATTGAAGAAGGGAAGTTTGTATGGGACGAGACTGCCAACAAAGCCTTTGAAGCTTTGAAACTTTCCCTAACCCGTACACCACTAATTTTCCCACCCGATTATAGTCGAGACTATTTCCTCTACCTTGTCGCTACGGACTCTACCATTGCCATGGTTTTATTCCAAGAAGATGATTCACACGACGAACATGTAATTTATTATTGAGTCAGAGTCTCACGATTACCAAATCTAAATACCTACATCTAGAAAAACTGGCCTTGGCAGTTGTTCAAGTTGTCCAATGTTTCCGTCACTATATCCTATTACGCAAGACCACTGCTATTTTTGATTGCAACCCTATGCAACATATCCTTACACGCTAATTTCTAGGGGGCAATCACTCCAAATGGATAGTGATTCTCCAGGATTTCGACTTAGAGTTTGAACACGCTAAGTCTAAGAAATCATTGGTTTTCTTTGAATTGATATGTGACCTACCCTCCACTGAGACAGAAAATGTGGCAGAGGATTCCTTGCTTAATGAATCCCTTTTTCTGATCAGTTCTGATGACTTTTGGTACGGAGATATTATCAGCTATCTCCAAACTCAAACTTTCCAGCCCAAACTTTCTAGCACAGACCATCGTCATATACTGTATCAAGCCCATCAATACATAATTATCGGTGACACTCTTTATCATTGTGGTGTTGACTCTATTTTCCGACGTTATCTCACCTATGATGAGGATGAGAAAGATTTGAATGACTTCCACTCTGGAATATGTGGTGGTCATATGTTTGGGTATGCCACTTCCCAAAATATCTTACGAGAAGGGTACTTCTTTCCTTCTTTGTTTAAAGACTGTATTACTGTTGTCCAGAAGTGTCATGCTTGTCAAACATATAATAACAAGATAAGATCCCATCCCACTCCTTTACACCCTATAGTTTCTGTTGGTCCTTTCAAAAAATGGGGCATTGAATTCATGACATGTAACCCTGACTCAATCGGGGGGCATGGATACATCATCGTAGTCGTCGATTATTTCACTAAATGGGCCGCGACGATGCCTACATTCGATAATACCAGAAAAACTGCAGTCAATTTCATATTCAATCATATCATCACTCGATTTGGAATCCCACAAGCTATCGTCACTGATCATGGTAGCCATTTTCAAAATTTCATGATGTCTGAGCTTACTAAAAAGTTGGGTCTTCGACATGAAAACTCAACCCCCTATTACCCATAGGCCAATGGCCAGGTTGAAGCGATAAACAAAGTTCTTATCACTATGTTTCAACGGATAATAGGAATTCATAAGACAAGTTGGCACACAATGTTGTTTTCAGCATTATGGGACTATCAAACTTCCGTGAAGTGTGCCACGGGATTTACGCCTTTCCAATTAGTGTATGGTATCGAAGTTGTCTTGTCGATTGAATGTGATATGCCATCTTTGAAGCTAGTCGTTGAACTTCTTCCCAACACCTCTGTCGAAGAGGAACATCCCTTGTACTTGATGCAATTAGATGACACCCGTCGTGATGCCACCCTGATTATTGAAGCTCAGAAAAAGCGTGTCAAAGCCCAATACAACAAGCATGTCAAGCCACATGTTTTTTCTGAAGGTGATCTGGTTCTCCTCTATGAACAAGATCATGATTTACTAGGGGCTGGAAAATTCGAGGCTATGTGGCGAGGCCCTTATATTTTCAAACGAGTGTTGGAGAAAGGATATTATGAGTTAGTGTATTATGATGGCATTCCTTTGGGTGAACCTAGAAATGGGTTCAATTGAAGAAGTACTATGCTTAGGTTATCTTTGCATGAGTGCTTCTATTTTACTGTATCATACTCTTGTGTGCTACTTTTGTGTGCTTTTTCGTTATTCGGTTTTAACCCCCAACTTCTTACCTTGCATTGTGCTTGGTGTCCAAATGTTGGTGTCTTCGCTACCCTACATTGGCTTCATCGATGGCACTATTCGTAGTACTCAGAACTTAGCATCTGCTGCTTGGGCAATCTACGCACCTACAAATGAATTAATCAGTCTACATGGTGTCTTCCTTAGTCGTGCAACTAACAATATTGCGGAATACAGTGCAGTCATCGAATTGTTGACCAACGCTATTTCACTTGGAATCCTTCACCTTGTCATACGACTCGATTCAAATCTAGTATTACTACAGTTAAATAATTTCTATGTTATCTGGAGTCCTATTTTGTTGAGGGTATATTTACAAATTCGCCTCTTGGAACTTCATTTTGATTATATTGAATATCAACACATTCTTAGATGTCTAAATATATTAACAGATGCATTAGTTAATTATGTGTTAGACAGACATTTGAGACATTTATAAATCCTATTACATGTTGTACATAAAGCAAGTAAGTCGGTAGAAGCCTCATGTATATATAACAATAAAAGTTTTTTACAAAAAAGTCTTTTTTTCCGAAGACCAAGATATCAAAATTTGAAGCACATGGCTTCATATACAAAATAGCATCAAGGATGCTGCTCACGATAACACACAACTGCTTGTGCCACCCTACAAAGCAATCAACTAATAGAACCGAATATTCCTATAGTATGGCGTTGATATCGTCTCGAGATCTCGTCAATGGAGGTATCCGAGAAATCCACTGTCAAACCCTCCAGGTTCTGCTCGATCGCCTCGTAGTCACCAGCATCCCATCATGTTGCCTCATATGCTTCTCCTCATCTCTGAATGGGGGATGTACCTGGATGTCGGTGCGGTCCTACATCTGAATTATCAAAGAGTTTTTTATTAGTCCTCGGATTAAAAATATAAAAAAAAAAAATACATTTCATATTTCAAAATTTACAAAAAAATTATAAAAAACAAAAAATGTGCTTCTTACCTAAGTTCCCCCATTGAGAACCCTCGAGTAGAACCAAGTCTAGGTCACCTATGAAATCCAAACTGGCATAGGCATAATCGTCTACCATCAGTAGCTGAGGCCTCAACCAATCAAAGAATACATCATTGTATTTGAAAATAGGGCCCGCCACGTGCCGAGCCATGAGGTCGCACCATCTTTTCATCCTTGGATCGTATGGGGCTGACAGGCCCCACTCTACCTGTAAACGCAAGTGAGGAACCCTTTCAAGGAAGAAGGAAACTAAAATGGTTATGTACCTGAATTGATTTAAGTCGCCTCTCTTGCACTTTGTCAGTTGTTTCTTCGTACTGTGAAGAACACCGTCAGACCAGTTGAATACCCATGAATCCATGCACTCCACAACATACTCGAAGTAACTCTGGAGCACCATGTGAGGATATGCACTCCCCACCATACATGCAATAGTGAACAGGACGGTTCATAGGGGTAAATCTCAGACACCCCTAATGGAAACTTTTCCCTCGCGTCTCTCAACATCGGGATCAAAATACCTGTGGACATACTCACTCGTCGGTAAACCACTCCCTCTGTCACCTATCAAAGTCACATGGGATCCATGGCATGATAACCCCATTCAAAAATAGATATCTTCAATATCTAGGGCGAGTGTGTGGACTCCCACATGGAACACCTGTTGATCCACATCCCACATGTGGACCAAGTACTCAACCAACCTCAGTTGGGCCCTCATGCCCTGGATCTTGAATAATTTCAGGAGCCCTCATTGTCGGAGGGCATTAACTGGGCCCGGGTCATTCCCGGCAAAGATATCATCATCCTCGTGTTCTCTCTTCCTCCACTCCATCATTTTGACAATTGAAAACCTACATCAGAGCCATAGGGAGAAGTCAACACCCTTTTTTCACTTCCCTGGAAGTTTTTATTGGTTAAACGCATCTAAAGAAATTTTGGTTTTTGCCCGCCACAGGTGAAGCTTTATGCACAGTGTGGGACTTCCACAGGTGAACCAAAGGCCACCTACAGAAACCTATCGTTTCCGCAGGGTCCCATATACGCCACCTGCAGCAGCCCCTCTATGCACATATCGACCTAAAAACTGACTTAAACACTATTTTTTAACCAATGAAAAAGAAAATTAATGCATGGAAAAGACAGAGGACCGGGAGATTACCTTTCTAGAGGAATCCATTCGTTGAATGGTCGCCTGTATCTCCCACAATCGACAGACAAAGTTTGAGGAAAAAGGGGGTTTTTTGGATAAGTCTTGGGTAAAATGATAATGAAATGGTTAAAAAGGGTTTTCACCTATATTTATTCACTTTTTACTTTTTCTATTGAATTTTTATATTATTTTATTCATTTTTTACCTAAAACCTAATGTTCTAATGGTATTGCGAGTGTTGTATTTTTTCGCAGATGAATGATCTTGGAGCCTGAACGATGAAATATGGATACTTTTGTTTTGTTTTTACGTTTGTCACATGTACAAATACTTTTTAGGCTTTTCAGGAAAAACCTCGAGCTTAGTCTTTGTTCGTTCTCTCACTTGTAAATCAATGAGAACACAACCGAGTATACTTTTGTTGTCTTTTCGTACTCATCATGGTAACACAAAAAATGAAACTCATGGAGTATCCTTTAAGCTCTTTTCATGCTCTGTAAAGACAAAAATATTTTCGAGCGACCTTGTTCTTTTCACGCTCGTAAAAGTATTTGAAGAAAACGTTTGATGGGCGATAGTTTATCACTTTTTTGGTCTCATTAAACTAATTTATGAAAAAGGAACAGAGAGAGTTCTCTTTAAGTGTTTTTCAAACTCTCTAAATATGAAAAACCTCTGATCTTTCTCTCTTTGGGCTCATTAAACAAGCATTGAAAGACCCATATGGGACCGAACCACCCCTTCTTAGGGTTCGTTAAATATACTCCGAGGGACTTGTCCGAAGGATGATCTTACATAAACAAGCATATGTTATCCTCCTCAAGCTTGCGTAAAAATAAAGAGGTACTCGCCAGAAATGGTGGGGGGGAATTTGGGAAAGAAATGTGTCTATGTATTTTTATTAGTGGTAGTAAAAGTCGCTCTTGAACATGACACCCCCTTCGTCTTTGAACCCGGGTTGGGAAATCCATTTGTCTATTGTTTGACCTTCTGCAAGTCCATATCTTAGGTCGTCTTTGAGTCAATGCTGCCAAGACCATTGTCGTGTCATTCATATGTTTAAGAGAAGTCCAACCTTGCACAAACCCTCTATCGATTTGGCCATCTGCAATTATCAATTCCTACCATGTCGGCCTTCCCTGTGTCAATTTCAAATCATTTTCATACTTTGATCTACCCTAAATCTATTACTTATTTTGCATCATTGATGGGGGATACATCAAGGCCCTCCTGTGACGATTATTTTCCTATCGACTTCAACTCATCATCCGAGAACAAGGATTAGAAGTCATTTAGTACATGCCTCAATGGCAGGTTTCTTCGCTTTCGACAGTGGATCCACATCATTGGTCCCTGATCGAGATATTTCATCGATTTTTCAACTTCAGCTCATTTATTCACATTCGATGGATTGTACTAAGGTACCTTGGGAGTCATTGACATCAATGGTAATTTTCCCTCGCACTTGTTAACGGTTTTCATCAATGACAGGTAATCAAGTGGTTTCTACCACGTTCAACTTCAACACCTGTAATCGCATGGCTAGATTCATACTTACAGACGACGGGATTGAAGACCCTGGATCTCACCATTTTGGTCCAGGTTGCGATGGAGTATTTATGATTTGTATTGACGCATAGATCCACTTTGTATGTCTTGTGGCTATGTTCGGTTTTTAGTTTTCTAGAACATAGATCCACAGTGTAGTCCTGGTGGCTATGTAGAATCTTGATGACATGGATCCATGGTGTATGATTAGTGGCCATGAATGACATTCATGATTTAAATCACTTTTAGTATGAGTATGGGAATGCCTACATCAGAAATGGTATAATATTGTGCAGATGCTTGATTGTTTCCAGGTTCCCAATTGGTGTGCTCCTTGTTCCCCATACACACATGAATTTTACAAAGTATTTTGTATGTCACAAGTTCTAGCCTCATACTTTGGGGGGCATTCTGTTACACATTATTTTGGTCACCCTGGTGATGTTTCTACAAGCATGTGTTCAGGCTCTCAAAAGGATCTTTTGCATGAAAAAATTAATTGGTTTCTCCCTCTACAAAACTTGTTTTTAAAAGGATGTCATAGGCTAAGAGTAATACACAGTGCGGAAATGCCTGATTTCCATAGGCTGTCCTTAACCTAGCTTACAAAATTTCCGCAGGTTGCTCTATAGACAGGGTGCGACGGCGTTTTAAGACTAAGAAAAGGGACAAAGTTCACGAAGGTTCTAGAAGGGAATCTTCTAGAATATGAGGTGGCATATGTATGGTTGAGTTCCTACTAACTTCTCTGATTTGGTGGGATCATCCTAATGTCTTTAACCATCTCTCCTTCTCATAAATAATCATGGATTTCTCATGGAAAAGGTTAAGAAAAAAGCAAGAAAGATCAAGTAAGGAATAGGCTGAAGATTGCGTGAGGAACTCTACTTCAATTGATGCTTGAGATCTCCATTGTTTCATCAAGCTACTGTGGGTCATCTTCATGCAAGTTTGAAGCAAGTGTGTGTGTTGGAGAAAAGGGCCACTAAAAGGGAACCTTGCAACATCAAGGTGACTCGGTTGTATCTTCCACTTTTACTTAATATAATATGGTGGCATGTTTCTTTCCCATAAAATCATTCTCATTTTATTACATGACTCCTTGATCACATGTATAGGTTTCCATTGAACATACTATTATTGCTTTCACTTTGGTTGGTTTGTGTTCTATTGCAGGATCAATAGCACAAGAGCATCGGAGTGAAGCAAGGACAACAAAGACATAAGGAAGCAATATTCAAAGGTATGTCATTCATCTCCTCTTTGATAGTAAATTCAATGATTAAGCTTAGGGAAAGTGCCATGTCTTGTCTCATTTTGTTCTAGATCTAGGTGGATCTAGGAAATCAGTTTATGCTTGCATTCACCAATTTATCTAATAACACACACGCCTAAAACAGAGATCATATGAAAAGTTACAACCCCAGGAAGTTGATGTACTAACTTACCCCAATGAGGCCCACATCAATTTTGGCGCTTCATCTCCTAGGTTTAGGTTTTTGAATATCTAGATTTTTTGCATTCATGTTTATTATAAAAAGGCCTTCAGGGCCTCAATGTACTCATCTTCTAGCGAATGAGCGTAGCCGTCACATCTCTTCTTAGAGATAAGCTGCCACCATTCTTATGAGTCTTTCACTCTTTATTTTTACAGTCTCTATACATTTATTTCATCAATATAAATCATGTATTATTGTATTACTGTATTTTTCTATTTCTAGTAATATTTATGTGCACTTTATTGTAATATCTCTTCTTTCATTTCATTTCGAAAATAATCTAGATCACAATAATTATTGGGTTTGTGTTGCTAGCATTCAATAGTTATTGCATTCCTTGCAAACCTGAACCCATATTAATTATGATGATCCGTGATCAAATTATAATGATGGATATTTTAAACTTTCACCCTTCATAGAGAATTTTAAATTTACTTTGCACTTCCCAAAAAATTAGTAAAATCTAAAATAAATATTTTTTTACTAGTATTTTTTTAATCGTACTTCTGGGAAGTGCTAGGAGGCTCTTAACGTGTTGTGACGGGTTCAATTTTGACCCTC
Organism: Picea engelmannii; assembly: GCA_009831015.1. Lineage (NCBI taxonomy): Eukaryota > Viridiplantae > Streptophyta > Pinopsida > Pinales > Pinaceae > Picea > Picea engelmannii. The sequence continues at coordinate 171,002 of ML813451.1, read as the reverse complement.
GATAGAGACGCAAAATGAGAAAATAACCTTCCTATATATATATATATATATATATATATATATATATATATATATATATATATATATATATATATATATATATATATATATATATATATATATAT
>ML813451.1:140428-170638 GCA_009831015.1 Picea engelmannii | reverse complement strand
TATATATATATTGTTTTATCATTATTATCAATTAAAAAAAATATTTTCCATTTTTAAAGTCAATCCAAAATAATATTTGTTATTTTTTTTCTCTTCTTTTCAATATGAGCACTCTACCACCTATTCCAAAAACTCATCCTTTCAATGGGAGCCCCCCCAAAATCACCCTAAAGATCCTTTACGATTATATGGAATCATTAGAAAAAAGGAGAGAAGAGAGAGATGCCAAAAGCCAAATAGAGTTAGAATCATTCGAAAAAAGGAGTGAAGAAAGAGACGTAAAACTCCAAATAGAGCTAGATGCAATGCTTGATAAAAACAAAATAGACTCTTCAAAGATACCATTCAAACTCAAATAGAGGATAGATTCTTAGGGTTCAAGAGTGAATTGCAGAAAATGAATGATAGGATTCAAGAAATGGAAAAACATAAACTATAAACCCAAGAAGGAGAAGATGAAGAAAATCACAACTTGAGAGATATGATTAAAGAGCTAGAAGAAAAACTAACCAATAATTTGACCCTTAGTAATCTGGAAAACAAATTGGATATCAAACCCATCAAAGAGGAAATGAATAAGCTAATTGAATTGGACCATAAACGTAATAAAAGAGCCTTGAACCTCATAGTTTTTGGTATAAAATAACAACAAGAGGAGGATATGCTAGCAATAGTAAAAGAAGAATTAAATAATAAAACAAAAATTGATACAACTTACCTCATAGAAGCAAAGAGGCTAGGAAAAATAATTGATCACAAAGATAGGTTGATTCGTGTCAAAGTAAGTTGTAATTACCATAAATATAGCATACTCAATAAATCTTTGAACTTAAAAGGGTCAGAAATATTTATAAATGAAGACCTCATTCCCAAAGACCAAGTTGAATTAAGGAAGGAAGTTCAAAAGGTAAAAGAAGCCAGTAAAGAAGGAAAATGGGCAATAATTAGAAATTGAAAAGCTATTGTTAGGGATAGATACCAGAAGGATAATAATTAATAGGAATTTGGGACACACGAGATCCTTTTTCGAAACTGTCGTGGCTTTCCATGGATCAAAGGTCCTATGATAAGTTGGATCCCAAGTGATATTGATATTGTTTGTCTAGTTGAAACTTGGGAGCATAAACAATCTAAGGTCCCTAACATAGAAGGATTTGTCTTGTGGTTGGCATGGAACAAAAATTCCCACCATAGAGGGATAGGAGGCATAGCTTGTTATTTAGAAAGAGCATTTGTCCTCATATTCAACTTCATATGATTGACCCTCTCAATCAGTACATTGTGATATAAATTTCATACACCAATGCTAAGAAGATGTATATAGCAATTTTCTATTTTGCACCTATTAATTCTACTTTTTATAAGAAAAACAATCTAGATACCAAAATTGTCCCTACACTAATTTAGAACAAGATATTTATAGTTTGAAAAATGAAGGTAATATCCTTCTGCTATGAGAATTTAATGCTAGGACTACAACTAAACAAGCTACTCTTTTAAGCATTGATTCCAACCATAATCCTTTATGGCCAGATGAGGACCTTGTTTTATCTAGTAGCTACAAAAGAAGCTCTGAAGACTTAATTGAGAATTTGTTTGGTACTGAGTTGGTCAAGCTCTGCAGCTCTCAAGACCTAATAATTTGAAATGGAGTAATGAAGTGGCCAAACTCCAACTAGATGATGTGTATTCATGGGCTAGGTAGTAGTGTCATAGATTGTGTGATATCTTATATCCCTGTTTCCAACCAAATAGCAAATTTTGACCTTTTAAATGACCATGAACCGGACTCTCATCGTAAACCTTTAATCCTAACTCTAAAATTTGCCATGCATAGGAGTGCCATTGAAGATAATTCTAATAGTCAAAGGCAATTGTGCTCTGAAAAAAGTAAATTTGACATTTTCTTAAAGGATTTAAATAGTAAATTGCATCTCCTAACTTATAAGGACAACATTGAAGAACTATATCATAATTTTACAACTACCCTTTCCACTTCTATTAACAAGTTCTCTTTCGAGGTGTCCTATAAAAAGAATAATAGAACGACCAACCCTTGGTATGATAAAGGATGTAAAATTGCTAGGAAAGCCATTAGGGATGCTTCTAATGAGTCCTTAAAACTCGATAACATCAATACGTACAAATCCCTAATTAAAAGGAAAAAATTGTACTATATCAATAAAAGGCAAGAGCAGATTTCACAACTATCTAAGCTGGACCATAAGAAGTTCTGGAGCCAAATTCTAAACCACAATACTAAAGAAAATAATATGATTCCCTTAAGGGACTGGAATTCCTACATTAAAAGTCTTTACGAGTTCCCTAATTCCATGGACACCATTCGTAATGTCCCTACAGAGGATGAAGTTTTTTTTCTTTAGATGACATAGAGTTCGAGGTTAAGCGGCTTGCAAATGGGAAAGATAAGGACATTGAAGGCTACCAAGCTGAAATTTTTAAAATTGGAGGGCCTATCGTTATCCCTCACATACACAAGCTCTTCAATTTAGCAGTCAAGACGGGCTTCCCTAAACTCTAGATGCAAAGCCTTATTGTTCCTATTTTTAAAAATGGGGATAGAAACATTCCCTCTAATTATAGGACCATTATGATTAGCCCGATTTTAGCCAAGATTTATGGAATTAAGTTGAAAAATAAGATTATCCTTTGGCTAGAAATTCATGGTAAAAGAGATAAAGGCCAGGTCGGTTTTAGGAGATATCATTCAACTATGGACCATCTTGTTACCTTTAGGATCATTGTAGAGGAGTTCCACAATACTAAAACCAATGTTTTTGTTGTTTTGTTGACTTCAAAAAAGCTTTTGACATGGTTCCTAGGAAAAACCTTTGGAATAGGTTGGAAGAGATAAAAAGTGTCTCTTGAGTTGAGGGCTGCTACAATAAGGATGTATGAGAACATTATTGCTAAGTTTAAAAACATTGAGGGTTTGTGGAAAGAGATTAACTGCAATATTGAAGTCAAACAAGGTTGTCCCTTGTCCCCTACCCTTTTTGGCATATACATTGACAAGTTAGAAGATTGTTTGGAAAATGCGGGTTGTGTCGGCCCTACTCTCACTTGTATAGTCATCAATCTTCTTCTTTATGTTGGTGATATATTTCTTATGGCAAGGAGTCCCCATGATCTTGAAAACTAACTAAGAATCCTCAAGGATTTTTGCTCCAATATGGGTATGACTGTTAATACTGATAAGACTAAGGTCATGATTATTAAATCCAATAAGATCACTTATGATACCTTTGTATATGACAACAACAACTTGGAGGAAGTGACTTCATACAAATATCTTGGAATTGATATTCACCACAAGCTCAATTGGAATTATAGCATCGAGAAAAGGATCATTGGGGGATATGGCCTTGAAAACAATTGTAAATCAGTCGATCTTTGGATTTGGGACAAGAAGAAACTCCTCTTTGAGAATCTCATTACACCTGTTATTCTTTATGTATGTGAAGTCTGGGGTTGTAGTATCTCTTGTGAATCTTGGAGAAAGATAGAGCAAATACAAAAGAATTTTATAACCTATAATCTCAAAATTAAAGGAAATACGCCCTATTCCATCCTCCTCTTAGAAACAAGACTCTTCCCCATTGAGAGCATGGCTATGACTAGATACCTAATGTATAAGAACAAGTTAAACAACATGGAAGACAAGAGGCTTCCTAAAATTGCTTCAAAATCGAGTCGTAACCACCATAGACTCAAGCAAGGATGGCATAAAGATGTCAGTCTTGGCTAAACTATTGGGGAATCATGGAAGACACCATTTTGCAGAATAAATATACTATTAAAAATATCATCAAATCAAAATTTAAGGAGAAAATGTGGTGTGATAAAGAGTTAGAGGAAAAAAGAAAATTAAAGTATTAGAAGGATGTAATCAACCCTAATCTAGAAAATCAAAATTATCTGTATGTTTTGACAAGTGTAAAGAAAAAAATAAACATTGCTAAGATAAGAACAAATTATCATGAGCTCCATACTGAAACTAGGCGTTGGTCAATTCTTAAAACGCCCTGGGATGAAAGAGTGTCACCTTTGTGACACTAAGAAGGTTGAAGATGAAAAACACTTTCTCTTAGATTGTCCAGCCTATACCCAAATTAGATCTAATTTTCAAAATATTTGTCACACTACCAACCTTCCTAACCTCTTAACTCAACAAAACTATGGTGATCTTGGAAAGCTTCTCTTAATGTTTTTCAAGCACATAAACAAAATTCTAAAGAATCACAAGTAGCCACTTACCCTCTTAAAGTCTGATATATTCGGTCTTAATGGACGATAATCATCATCATCATCATCATCATCATCATCATCATATATAAAGTTGATATTAAAATATTTTAGTTAACTTGAACATTGAAATATTTTATTATTATTAATATTTGTTATATGTCATTATCAACTCTATATTAAGTATTAAAGGAATTGCACATCTCCCTCTTACTTAAAAGTAGAAAAACACCTATTCAAGAAAAGAAAAGAAAAATTACTTCATTTTCTATTTTTAATACACATTAAAATATTTATTAAATTTGAAAAAAAAAATTAACTAAAAAAAGCCTATTGAATCTATCTATTTTTAGAAGAGATAAACTTATATGAATATGAAGTATTCTTGTATGCTATATACACATTTTTTGTAAAAAAAAATATGATTTTAGATTTGATAAAACTATTATTTTTATCGAAATTGAATTGAACATTCTTAAATATCTCTATTATCATTTAATTATTTTTATATAAAATTAAATTAAATATTTTTAAATATCTTTATTATCATTAAATTTGTAATGTTAACTAAATATATAGACATAAATCCAAAATGATTCTTATAAGATTTCAAAATAAAAATATTAATTTTCTTTTATAAATATCAATAATAAAAAAATTAAAATTCATAAAATATTTAGAGTACAACTTTCTTTCCTTGGTACATTTAATTTTAAAAATATATTATTACCACAGTTAAACTACGACTTTTTTTTCCTTAATGTATTTAATTTTGAAAATATATTATTATCACAGTTAAACTACAACTTTATTTCCTTGATGCATTGAATTTATTTATGAGCTATCAATAACCAGTTTGCTGAGCAGGTTTTAATGTTGCGATGGTATCTACATCGTTCCTGACCGTATATATACCAACCACTCCAACATTAAAGCCTGGTCAACAAACTAGTTAAACAAACTAGTTATTGATCACCTTAATTTATGAACTATTACCATGAGTTCATAAATGTTTGACTTCATTTCTGAAGACAAGGATCATAAATGGTTGACTACAGCTTTTTTTCTTGGTGAATTTATTTTTGAAAAAATATTACTACCACAGTTACCATTACCATGGGTTCATAAATGTTTGACTTCAATTCTGAGGACAAAGGATCATAAATGGTTGACTTTTCTAGTTGGTTAGATGCTAGTTATTCCTTCATGAATTTTATGGGTTTTCCCGTATTCTTACTCAGAAATTAATAAGCATTTAAAACTCGACGAATTTCATTTCAACGTAAACAGGAAAGCATAATTTATTGACATGTCATGTTTTTTTTTTAAATGTGTGGTTATTTAAGTAAATTACTGTATCATTTAAAACTTCACCAATTTCTTTCAGCGTACTCTGAATGTAGTTGATTTCACGGTTTGTGTTTTGTATTTCATCAATTTCGGTGAAATATGTTAAAGTAATTTTCATGTGTCATACGTTATGGGTTTTTTTTAATGTTTAAAGTAATTTTCCTGTCTTTTACGTTATGGTTTAAATAATAATAATGAAAAAAAAAACAGAAATTATTTTTTTTGGTATGTTTTTAAATATAAATTACATAGTAATTTATAAATGTTTTAATATCTAGTTTTTTTCATTCTTATAAGTTTATTATTTAAAGTTTTCATCATTAAAATGTAATTCTCTTTTGAGACTAGAGACAAGCTAAAGTGGATTGTTTGATCTCAGTTCATATTTGACTTTTACAATTGATTCAGAAACTTGGCTTAAAGATTCATGATCATTTAGAACCATACTCCTTAGATTGTTTGTGACAAAACTCTACTCGTTAGATTTCATGAGACAAAATGTGGGGTTAAAAGTGGTCAAATAGTGTAAGCCTTTCAATTTTTCCATTAATCAGAGCTTTGTAGATGAAGTGAAAACAAATGTAGTTTTATTGAATGCCTATGGGGTCATCTTCGGAAATCCATACCTATATGTGAGAGATGTCATCTTCAATAGGAGGGAAGGATTTCACCATAAAATCACATAATGACAAAGGTAAACATTGTTTAATCAACATTCACTATTGGCAATACCAAGAAATTTGTATTGTTATTATTAAGAGAAGGAAAGCAACAAGGAGGGGTAATGAAGTGGATATGAAGGCATCTTGGGAAGGATGTGATAGTAAACACTCTTTAATTAACATTCACTATTGGCAATACCAAGAAATTTGTATTTATATTATTAAGATAAGGAAAGCAACAAGGAGGGGGTAATGAAGTGGATATGAAGGCATCTTGGAAGGATGTGATAGTAAGCAACACCAACAATTACAATAGTTAATCAAAGCTTACAAGGAGATGTCCTAAGAACTTCAAGGACTACCACTCAAGAAAGAGGATGAGCATGAGATTCAATTGTTTTTAGAGTCTCCATTGCCAAACACTAGGTTGTATAGAAAGTCCATCATGGGAGCAAATGAAGTGAAAAAACAACTACAACAATTGTGGCACAACACATCAACATGTGGTTCACCAATCACAATGGTGCCCAAGAAGGATACAAGTTGGAAAATGTGCATTGATTACCATGCCTTGAATAAATTCACCATCAAGAATAGATATCCACTGCCATGAATTCATGTCACCATGTGATTCACCAATCACAAAGGTGCCCAACAAGGACAGAAGTTGGAAAATGCTCATTGACTACCATGCCTTCAACAAATTCACCATCAACAATAGATATCCACGGCCATGAATTCATACTTGTCGGATTAGCTGCAACAAGACAAGCTCTTCACCAAGTTGGACCTTAAATTGGTTTACCATCAAGTAAGGATCAAAGCCTAAAGATGTGTGGAAGCTGAAAACATTGAATACAAGTCAAGGTTTGTATGAATTATTAGTCATGCCTTTTGGTTTATGTAATGACCCTGCAACTTTCACGCACTTAATGAATATGTGTTGTGTCCATTTATTGACTCATTTGTAATGGTATATTTAGATGACATACCAATCTTCAACAATAGTTTGCAAGAGAAAATATCACATGTCACAGAAGTACTAGAGATGTTGAAAAAGAATCAACTAATTGCAAATTTGAAGAAATGTAAATTTCAAGGATTTGGAATTAACTTTTCCATCAAACATGGGTATTTTCAGTTTCACTTCAACTTTGAAACGAATATTGGAAGATGAAGAAAAAAATGGTTTTTACCTAAATCATTGCATATGGGCTCTTCTTGGTGTGCCTTGTCTTCTTCATGCTCAATATAAGGATGCTCAATATGCTTAATCAACACTTTGTTACCCAAGCTTGAGAAGTTTGAAAGGATAATTACCTAAAGTATTGCATATTACAAAGCTCATTTCAAACAACATAATTTTCCTCAAAACGATGCACCCAATAAAGTTTTTGAAGCTTGGAAAACATTCATTGAGAATTATGGAAAGGAACAAAGAGAGGCATCTACCTTGCAAGCTAATGAATTGAACCAAGGAGGAGAACTTAACACTTAAGAAGGAGAATCGAACAATCAAGAAGGGGAATCAAAATGATTGGTTTCCTCTTCTCATTTTATGTAAATACGATAGACACAATAGCAAATGGGCTTTTCTCTCGACATTGTAAACTATTTTGAATTTAATGAAGAAGCCACACCGCCTGTTGTTAGAGACTTATTCTAGTATATGTTATAGTGTGAGACTACTCTTCCCTTATGCTGGAATGAATGTAAGAATAATTTCCTTTGATGTTTCTTGATGTTGATTTTCCAATTGGTTGATAACTTGTGAATGTGAAATTACAACAAGTTATTTTAATTTAGGCTTTCCTAATTTCAATGGCTAGTTATCTTAATTAATTTTCACAATTAATATTTTGTGAAATATTTTTTGTTTTAATGTATAAACAATATTATTAATTTCACATTTACTTTTCTTTGTTATTAAATCCTCGTCAAGTCCTTAGTATGGAACTACAATCTATTGTTAGCTTTTAGGAACACATTTAGCATTTAGATGTTTGGCACATAAAGCACATTTATCTAGTGGTAGCTAGGGAAACATATTGGAAGAGATTTATATCCCAAATAGCACAAAAGATAATTGGAATTTAGATTTGGACAACCTCCCTAAGTTTGATGATGGAAACTAGTCTACATCAACATTCGGGCACTAGGAGGGTGCACACCCTTGTATGTTTGAATGTGGTAGTATTTCTATGACAAGAAGTTATCATCAAAAGAAAAATAGACCTAAATCATCATCCAGTCAATCTAATTTAGAAGATGCAAAAATACCTAGCCCTAAATTAAATTTTTAAGACACAAAATAAGAGTTTGAAAATCCTTGACTTCTCCAATCAGAGCCATATTCTGAAATTGAGCCTAGATATCCTTTTGTTATTCCACGACCTGAGCTTGACACTTTTATGTCTGTTACTCAAGCATTTTCTCACAAAGTTGGACAAAAATTACCTCTATTGTGGCAATTTCCTAGAACCACTAAAGCTCATAGAAAGATAATCCAAATTAATGAAAACTCTATTGTTTCAAGTCTTGATGATTTGTTTTCTCTATCATTGGATGGAATTTCTAATCCTTTAGACAAGATTCCTCCTCTCTCTCCATTTGTTAGTCGTATTTATTAAAATATTGAACTCGAACCTCAATTTAATCATACCCCTATGGATGAAAACCAGAAGCAACAACCTACCTCATTGATCATTGATGCTTTGAATATACATAGACAATATGAATTACCAAAACATCCTAAGAGATTGTTGCCTAAGTTTGATAGAAATGAATTTAGATTGCTTGAAGATCATATAAATAAATTTATGCTAGTGGTCAAATTAATGAATGTTCAACAAGAATATGTTGTATGCCACTTTTTTCCTTATACATTCGAGAATAAAGCATCTCCTTGGTATTTTAATCTAACCAGAGGATCTATCAAAAGTTGGGAACAATTTGAAACAACATTCTTAAGAAAGTTTGGAGATAAATGAACCCCGATTGCATAGGTATTAGAGATATCTAATGATGCAGACCCCCTACCTACCTCTACCTCGACAGGGTCCGCTGACCTCCCGATCAAGGATCATTCAAATTCCTTTGAGCCGAAATGGCTCTTTGACTCCCTACTAGAACCTTCAACACTTATAACCACATGTATTGTTATGAAACTCTACCTGCGCAACTAAGCACCAGACGCAATCTCCTTCTCTCATGCGACCACGGGCTGTGACCGCGCGTCTACACAAAAAGTGTTTCAGGACTTCGCATGCCAGGGCTTCGACGTATGAACCACCCCTGACTCCCCAACTCCCGAAACTCCGAAAAGGGCTTAACAACCATTATCTCCCTCTGCTCATATGACCATTCCCATGACCACAGGCTTAACCTAAACAACGCATCGCACTTCACGACTTCGGTATTTCTGCAGGCGAGTCGCTCCTAACTCCTTTATTCCCAAAATCTCAATCCCCGATGTTCCGATCGACAATATTTTATCTCGGCGCTAGCTCCTCTTGCTATGCCCCTCTAACTATGACGATGGAAAAAAAAAGTGCCAACTCAAAAGATCTTTCGAGATTTCACATATCGGGAATCCCCGATGCAATTCACCTCCGTTCTCCTGATCCAACGGTCCGATCCGTTCCTTCTTGTATCGAGACTTCACATTTTGCGAAGTCGAAATACTCCTCACCTTTGATCTTCCGATACTCGATTTCCCAAGCTTTCAGATCTGCTACCACCTGTCTGCCTGGACGATGGTGGTTCTGATGGTTTCAAAACTTCAGGACTTCGCAAATTCTACTCTTCTGTGCACTCTAAGGGATTTAAACCTCGTACACTCCCTCTGGATCCAATGGTTGTTAGTCCACGCGCTTCCAGATCTGACGGCAGAGATTTGTTTCCTCCTGCGCTCACTTCTCGTTGTCTGGATGTGGGTCCCAATGGTCCAGATCTTTTCCTCTACTCGATCCAACGAAAGTTGTCACTCCTCTTCTTGAGCTTTGGCTTTCTCACTCTGAAACCTCGAAGGATTTCTCAATCTCTGCAACTCTTTGCAGGATCCTTGCACACTATTATTCTATACTTCCTGAACTTTTATGCAGCTTGGACCTCGAAGTGTCTCGGCCTGTTGCTCCTTTCTATTGGAACTTTGTGCACAAAATCACTATTCCTCCTGAGCTTATGAACTTGAAACAGTTCGCTATGCGCATACTATTTGTACAGGTCTTCCCTCCAGAGTATTCAGCAACTATGTTTTCCTCCTTGAGCTTCAACTACTTGGACCTCAAAGGTATTTGTCCCTTTCTCTCCTCGAAGGGATATAAGTGCCCTTCTAGCAACTTTTGCTCAAGCACACCTTGTTGAGCCTACAGAGTGTTTAACAACTCTGTGAGTGTCTTCTCATGGACACTTCTCTTCTCACAGAACTCGAAATAGAGTTCCTTCGTGCACTCCTTGTACACGCTCAATGCCCACCTGGCAGAGCTTCACAGAATCCTCAACAATTATGTAGTCTCTCTATTCTCTCCTCTGCACAGTCTTTCCTCCAAGGTGTCTAGTAACCTTGAGGTTCTCCTTTGAGTTTATGATTCCTCTGGTGTGCCCTCCTAGCACGTCTTTTCCTGAATTTGACACAGAACTCAGATGTGCACACTTGCACTGGCTCACAAAGTCCTCGACACTCTATCATACAACCCCTTGCATTAAGCCACAAAGAACCTAGACTGAAATAAGAAAACTCTCAAACAAATAATTATGTCTATCCCTGCAAATGGAACCGATCACATACATCTACAACATATGCATATAAACACATAAAAGACATCCATTCAAAATACACATAAACACATAAATATTCTCATGCAGGAAAAACTGCTCTTTGTATTAATCTCAGAATGCCTATTTACAACGTGTACAAAAGATCAGACTAAAATTGAGTCTCGACTCTCCTCTCTTCTCTTCAATCTATATTCTAATATATCTACCTCTCTCCCTAATGAATCTAGATACAAAGATCTTTTCTACCAAAAGGGGCTCCTCGAGCTCTTCCCTCCAAGCTACCTACTCCCATTAATTTACAATGAATTACATTCAATGGTTGTTTAGTCCGAATTGGATCTAGATCTTATCAGCCTGTCAACCATTAAAGGTGACTCTATCTACTATCTTCACAAAGGCATCGATTTGGCTCTTCCAGCCTTACAAACATTTAACTACATTCTAGAATTTAAAATGAGAGGGTTGGCGCCTCTCCCTTCCTTGAATGCGCACTTGATGTGTTGTCTAGTTGGCGCGTTGTTGGGTTGGGGAGATGCTCCTGCATCATCTAACATGAAAATGGATAGCAAAGAGAGAATTCAAGATTTCAATTAAAGATTTACAACTATTCTAAAAAAATACCAAATAACTCAAAACTTGTTGCTAATGTACACGCTAAATTTTATACTTTTGAATTTTAAAACGGATGGAAAAATACCCTGACCTAAAAATTTTAGGAGGATATCTATGTAGATAAGGAAATGATTAACCTTAAGGAAAATCTTGGGTCAGATGAAAAGAAACCTAGATCTAATTCTGAGAAGCCCTTGTTGTTGGATAAATCAATCCTAACTATGGTAGGTAGGCTATAATCTAAGGTCCAACACTAGGGTGAAAGCAAAGGTGCTTCCCTTTAGAGGTAAATTATGTTTATTTGCTTCAAGTATATGTTTATTTTCAAATGTCTAACTAATAAAGCTAAGCGCCGCCAACTTATCTAACTAATGAAGATAACCCCGTAGCTAGCAAGTCTAGGGATTTAAACATATCTTATGTTTACAGATCCCCATTTTCTCCCCTTGAGAACCCTATAAGGATGTTTTGAGTGTTTTTCTCAAGGTTCCATTTTGTGCATAAACACCTCAAACTTCTCCCACTAATGGTGCTTACTACCTCCCCATCCTCCCTCTTTTGCACCATTGCCATTGTCTCAACAAACAACAATAATGCATTTTGCTCAATCATATCCTCCCTCTTCTTTGATTTAATTACAGCCACTATTCTACAACAATTATCTTCAACTAACATCATTTTCACTTCGGTAGCATCCTTGTTGCATATTTTGTCTAGTTTTATTTTTCTCTTCTTGAAGCAAACTACTCCTTTCCTTCCCTACAAATAAAATAATACTCAAACAATTATGGTAATCAATATTTCCCATCTGCATCCCTTCCAATATTACCTTTATTGTAACATCATCTCCTTGCAACTCCATTGTTGTAAGATCGATCTCTTATGCAACACCATCTTTTTCTTAAAATTCACTCATCAAGTTGCAACATCTCTTCCTTGCAACTTAGTTGTTGCAATACCACTCGTCTCTGCAACATATACAATTTTACTTATTCTACAAGAATATATTTAGCATGCACTTACACTCTCTTCAATGAATTGTTACTCTTTGATACTTCTTGAGTTTGATGCACAAACTCCTCCACCTCAGTCTTTTCCTTGTATTTTTGTGTTGCAAATCATTCTTTTACACTATCATTTCCATCAAAACACCATATTCACTTTCTATGTACAATGTACATGTTTCATTTCTTCACTTGTATATTCCACATTCTTAGTGGAAACACTCTTTTCTCCAATGGAATAATCACATAAAACCACTTCATCTCCTCCAATGTTGCAATCCATATTCATCGTTGTTCTCACGCATGATTTCTTCTTCATGCACTTCAAAGATTTCCTTTGCATCTATTAGGTACCAGATCTATTATAATAGAAGAAAATAGAAATATTGTAGAAAATAACAGTGAAACAACACAATATATGAAACCACAACACCAAAATAATACCTTTATTGATAGAAAACAATGTTCATTTGCCTCTTCGAGGGGGAAACCTCCAACAAAGAAATGATCTATTACAATAATTCTCAAGACAAAACTTCTGATGCCTCCTACTCTTATCTATACTAATTCTATCTTCTAAAGATCATTCTAGAGGAAGATCCTTCTAGAAGAGGAAGCTTCTATGAGGTCTTCTTACATTGACTCATTCAAAATTATTAAATAGGCCTTATTAACTAATGTCAACCTTTATTACATGGAAGTATATTATTCTACCTACTTGAGGGGTTAGGGAGGTTACGTCCCTAACATTCCCTCCCCCTTGAAAAAGAGCCTTGTCCTCAAGGCTTGAGATGGCGAAACTCTTGTAGAATGGTAGTCGGCTCCCAAGTGGAATCTTCTGGAGTTGTATCTTTCCATTGCACTAACACTTTCTTGATGGTGCACTGGAGGAGACAACGCTCTCACTGGTCCAACACTGATTGTGGTTGCAACTAAATGGGACCTTATTTATCCAACTTAGGGAGATTGTTTTGAGTTTGGAACTTATTTCCAATCACCTTCTTTAAGCATCATACATGAAAAACAAGATGGAGCTTAGAATGACTAGGCAAAGCTAACGGGTAGGCCACCTTCCCCACTCGCTTGAGAATTGTATAAGGATCATAAAATTTAGGAGAAAGTTTCTGATAGTGGTAAGATTTGAGTGAATTCTGCTTATAGGGTTGCAGATGAAGAAACACATGATCCTCTTCAAAAAAGTGGCATTCAAAACAACCTTGATCTACTTGTTTCTTCATGTCATTATGAGCCATGGCCAAATTTGTTTTGAGGGTGCGGAGGATGGCATCACAAACTGTAAGATTTGTGTCAACTTCTGATCTAGATTTTATGAGCAGAACGAAATGAATACATATTATTAACAAGTTCTTAACACAAAATAAAAGAGATATAGTAAAACTAGTTTTCTATTCAATAACGAAATAAGCTGAAAATTGTAAAATGCAGTGGAAACAAGATTGTTGGAATGGTGGCGTCTTATCTCTGAGAAGAGATGTGACGATTGCACTCATTCACAAGAATGATTAAAATGAGGATCCCAAATACTTTTTACAATAAGCAGGAATGTCAAAAACCCTAGACAACCAAAAACCTAACCCTAGGAGATGAAGCACCAAAAGTCATGTGGGCCCCGTTTGGGTAAGTTAGTACATCAACTTCACGGGGTCATAACTTTTGCATACGATCTTTGTTTTAGGCGTATGATAGCCCATTGGAAAGGTATCGTCGAGGAGATTCATTTTAGGCACAATATCGAAGGAACTTCCATATTGAAAACCATTTTTCCCCAAAAAACATCGTTTAGGGCCTCAAAACGGCTTCGGAAGTGAAAACTGCTAAAAATAGTAAATTACCAAAATTGCCAGAAAATTGTTTTGAGCCAGTTGGAAAAGGTGGGTGGAAATTGATATCCATCTGATCAATCCTCCCTCCTTAGGAAGCAGTGGTCTCCATTGCGTTGAGGTCCCCCATCAGAAGAGAAATTTTTTGTTGAATTTGGCCCCAGGTGAGCCACTTGCCTTGGTGTAGGAGTTGCCCTGCTTTGACGACTCGATAAAGTTGGATCCTTTGTTGTCGAGTGCCCTTGATCTGTGTGTCCAAAATATGATCATTGGATGCTTGTTGTATGCAGTCGGGGTTGAGCTCTGTTGGTGTCAGTTGTTTTGTTCCTTCTGAGGTGTCCAATAATGGTGGGAAATAAGGGCGAAGGAGATCCATGTTGAACACTGGGTACAGGCCAAGGAAAGGAGGAATATTGGGCTCAAAATAATTATCCCCCATGGCCTTGGTGATAGTTTATGTCCCATAATGGAGTGGGTGAAGCTTCCGATGGGGTCCTGTAAGGCGTTCTTTCTGCAAGTGCAACCAAACTTTGTCGCTCACCTGAAACTTATGTGGCACCCGATGTTGATCATGGCATTGTGTGTACTTGTCATTGGACTTCTGTGGGATATCTTGAACCTATTGGCGGATGTGTTGGATCTGCTCAATGAATCGGGTGGCTTTGTCAGCTTTAGTTGGAGCAGGATATGAGTCGGTCGAGGTGACCGCAAGGGGAAGTGCAAAATCTATGGGACCCAATGGTTGGAATCCCAACCCCACTTGAAAGGGGTTGTGGCTGGTTGAGCTATGCAGGGCTCGATTGTAACTATGCTGGACATAGGGAAGACTTTCATCCCATGTGCGAGGGTGTTTTGAATTATACATGCAAAGGATATGCACAATCATTCGATTTACAACCTTAGTTTTTCCATCTATTTGGGGGTGGAAGGCCATGGATTTGGTGAGCTTGGTGTCCAGTAGTGACCAGAGGCTCAACCAAAATGTGATGAGAAATCGACTGTCTCGATCTGAGAAAATGGTTTGTGGGATTCCAAAATGCACCCAGACTCGTTCAAAGAAGAGCTTGGCAGTGGCCTATGTTGTGATGCTCTTCTTACAGGCAACCAGAATCGCCATCTTAGAAAAGCGATCAATAACCACAAAAACACATTGATTTCCCCACTTGGTGGACAGGAGGCCTGACATGTAGTCCATTGAAATGGATTCCCTTCGCCTGTTAGGAGTAGGAAGAGGGGTGTACAGGCCTTGTTTCTTAGTGGTGGTTTCGCAATAGCGTAGGCAATGCAGGACCTGATATACTTGTTGACCTCCTGTCAAAGTTTCAGCTAGTAGAAATGTTTATGTAGCATCACCAATGTCTTTTCGACGCCGAAGTGTCCTGCCACCCGAATGTAGTGGGCTTCCCATATCAATTTCTCTCGCTCGCTTGATGGAACAAAGATATGGCCCAAACAACACAACAACCCATCCTGAAGATGGAAATTATCGACAACTATGTTTGCACCCAACATTTGGTAGGTGGTGGTGAAGTCTGGGTCTGTCTCATAGAGTTAGGGCCCTCCAGAGGTCTCATGGCCACAGGATTCTAGCACCGTGGTGAGTTTCGCGACTGGCAGTCTGTTGAGACAATCAGTGACCCGATTGGTTCTTCTTGTTTTATACTTGATGTTGAGGTGGAATTGCTGCAAGTATGTGGACCACTTTTTATGGTGGTCATTCTGCAATTTTCCCTATGTATGCATGAATTGTAGTGGCTTATGATTAGTGTGGATGACTGTCTCCTTCTCAAGAATGTAATGTCTCCACTGGTAGTAGGCTTGCACAATGGATTACATTTCTTTGTCGTAAGTAGGGTACTTACGGAAAACATCTGATAGTGTCTCACTATGATAGGCCACGGGGTGGTTGTGTTGAGTGAGAACGGTGCCCACAGCATACTTTGAAGCATCTGTCTCGATCTCAAAGGGTTGTTGCATGTCTGGTAGTGACAGTATTGGGGCTAAGCACAAGCACTACTTCAAATCATAGAACGCTTGTTGTTGGGACCGACCCCACACAAATTTCTCCTTACCACCACCCATGTTTATTTGGTTGAGGGCCCATGCAATATGGGAGAATCCCAACATGAACCTGCGATAGAAATTGGCAAGGCCCAAGAAGCTTCGAAGCTTAGTGAGTGTGGTTGGGGCTGGCCAGCCACGGATGACTTGGATCTTGGCTGGATCCACATGTATGCCATGTTGATCAATGATGTAGCCCAGGTAATGGACCCTGTCCATGCCGAAGGAGCATTTTTCCAAGTTGGTGTATAGCTTGTGTTGTCGCAGGGGGTGCAAAACCTGCTGAATATGCTGCAAGTGTTCGGCCCAAGTCTTTTTTGTAAATGAGAATGTCATCCAAATACACCACTACAAAATTATTGGTGAATGGTCATAGGATATCGTCCATAATCCTCATGAAAATGGCTGAAGCATTTGTCAAACCAAAGGGCATGACCAACCATTTAAAAAGGCCTTCCTTTGACTTGAAGGCGGTCTTCCATACATCTGTTTGTTCTATCGAGACCTGGTGGTAGCCAGACTTCAAATAAATCTTACTGAAGTATTTGGCCCCTATGATTTGATCAAGGAGGTCATCAATTCAGGGAATCGGGCACTGATTTCTGGCTATGATTTTATTCAGAGCCTGGTAATCAATGCAAAGTTGCCAGGTTCCATCTTTCTTCTGTACCAACACGATTGGGCTCCCGCAAGGTGATGAGCTGGGATGGATGTGCCCCTTGTGGAGAAGTTCTTGGATCTATCACTTGATCTCATCATTCTCTAACAGAGAGCAGCAATAGACTGACCCATTGGGTAGCAATGCGTCGGGGGTCAAATCGATGGGGTGCTTGACCTGGCAGTGCATAGGTACCCCTATAGGTGAGGAGAAGATATCCTAGTATTCTTCCACGACCTTATCTACTTGATTTTTTTGTGTGGAGAGGTCATCCACAGAGACCCAGGATGTGGTTGTGATATTTCTCTTATTCTAAGAGTGAATCATGAAGAAGACAAACTTCCCCGTCTGAGAGATGACCTTCATGCATTGCTTAGTAGATTTCAAGAAAATATCACTAGGTGGGACTACCTCGGGTATCCTGTACAATTTCCTGTTCAAAGTAATAATAAAACTACGAGGCCTAGACTCATATATAGCATGATGTTTCCATAAATAAGTTTGGCCCAAAAGAACATCACAAACTTTGAGAGGAGCAACATCACACAATACCTCCTCTTTGAAGGGCTTGATGTCATACGACAATCGGCATTGTTGGCTGACGCAAAGATCGCTTCCTTGGCTAAGCCATCCAATGGTGTAGGGTTGTGAGTGAGACGTTGTCGGCAAGGCCAACCGCTTGATGACCTCTACTAAGATGAGGTTCTTCTGGCTACTGCTATCAACGATGAAGTGCAACGGGGTTCCTTTTACCCACATCTATGAATGGAAGAGGTGCTCTCCTTCTTCTGTCTCATCTGGTTCACCAGGCTGGAGCTTGGTGGTAGCAACCGTGGCATTGGTTTCCGCATCAATGATCTCTCTTCCCCTTTCTGGTTCTGGCTCAAATTCAGAATCTACATCCAATTCATAGGCTTTCACTTCGGCCACCAACGACTGCTTTGAGCAGCAGTCAGCAGTGTTATGCCAAGGGCTCTTATGGAAGTCGCACCACTTCCTGGTATCTTTCTTTGTATTTTTGGTGTCCTTCCTTGCTTGCGGTTTGGACTGGTTGTCTTGATACTGTCCATATTTGATATTTCCTTTGTTCTGTGGGTTGGGGCCACCCTTTCTTGGCTTTTGTTTTGAGGGTTCCTAGGCCCAAATTGCCGCATCTTTTGTTTGAGCTTCTGCTCGATTTTGACGACATATCGGTAGGTCGTGCCGAAGGATGAGATGTCCATAAATTCCATTTTGATTTGGATGTATCTATGCAGAGAACCGTGATACTTGAGCAACATATGTCACTCTAAATAATTGATACCCAGGTTGGTGCACAAGGAATGGAAGATATTTGTGAAATATGTCACTGCTTGGTCTCTTTCTTGCCGCAATGTGGTCCATTTGGTATACAGTTCATCATAACTTCTGACAGGGTAGTATTGTTCCTTAATAGCATCCCTAAAGGATTCCCAGGTGGTCGTGATTGTAAATAATGAGGGTTTCTCTATGTCCTTTTGCTCACAGAAATTTTCCCACCAATCTTTGACATGGGGAACGACTTTGAGGAGAACAAAAGTAATATTTTCTCAATTCAAAAAGTTATGGACAAAAAAATACCCTTCTAGTAGATTCAACCACTTTTCTACGGCATCTATGTCTATCTTCCCTTCAAATATAGCAATATATAAGTTTATTTGTACCTTGAAGGGGGTGGCGCCTCCGTTCGAAGAAGATGTGTCGCCTGTTGGTAGCCGCCGAAGGATTTGCGCGAAACTATCCATCATCTTGTTCCTCTGTTGCGTGAGGGCTTCCTCAATCAACAGTTTGAAAGGATCTCCTGTCCCGTCATATTTATTTTCTCCTACCATGAGAGGTTGCTTGGGCATGTGAGATCTTTTGTCCTCAAGAGAAACAAGCTCGAGACCCAACTCTTTGTACTCCGACCTCGTTGGGGACATGCATTAAGACGGCAAGGAGAAAACTACTCTGATACCACTAATCCGGATTTTATGAGTAGAAAAAAATGAATACAGATTATTAATAGGTTCTTAATACAAAATAACAGAGATACAGTAAAACTGGTTTTCTATTCAATAATGAAATAAGCTGAAAACTATAAAATGCAACTGAAACAAGCTTGTTGGAATGGTGGCGGCTTATCTCTGAGAAGAGATGTGACGATTGCGTTAATTCGAAAGAATATGATTACAATGAGGCTCCCAAATCCTTTTTACAATAAGCAAGAATGTCAAAAACCGTAGACATCCAAAAACCTAACCCTAGGAGATGAAGCACCAAAAGTCATGTGGGCCATGTTTGGGTAAGTTAGTACATCAACTTCCCGGGGTCATAACTTTTGCATACGATCTCTGTTTTAGGCGTATGATATCTCGTTGGAAAGGTATCGTAGAGGAGATTCATTTAATTTGAAATAGCGAGTGAAATTGCATATTTCAAACCTGTTTTCCCAAAAAACATCGCTTAGGGCCTCAAAATGGCTCCAGAAGTGAAAACTCCTAAAAATAGTAAATTACCAAAATTGTCAGAAAAATATTTTGAGCCAGTTGGAAAAGGTGGGTGGACACAGATATCCATTTGGATCAATTTCCTAAACCTTTGGGACACCTAGCATGTATGAGAGAACCGACGGGGGATTTTTTCCATACACTGCTTCAAAAGGATTCGTGTGAGTAGTTGTATGGTAAGATGTGTTGTACCACCATTCAACTAGGGGTAACCACTAATCCCATTTATTTTGTCTGTCAGATGCAGAACACCTCAAATATGTTTCCAAAACACTTGTTGACAACTTCAGTATGGCCATCAGTCTGGGGATGATAGGTGATGTTGAGATGCAATTGACATCTTGTAGACAAAAAACGCTCTCCAAAAATTGTTGGTGAAAGTGGGGTCTTGGTCAGATACAATAGAATGAGGCATGCCATGAAGCTTGAAGATATTATCCATGAAAAATTGAGCCACTGTGGATGTTGTGAATGGGTGTTGAAGAGCACATAAATGAGCTTATTTTGAAATACAATCAACTACCACCATGATAATTGAATTATTGTCTGATTTAGGTAAGCCAACAGTGAAATCCATATAAATATCCTACCAAATAGCCGACGGAATTGGGAACGGTTGTAATGTGCTCGGGGAATTTAGTGTTTCTCCCTTATTTCATTGATAGACATCAAATTCAGCCACAAAGGGGCAGACGTCATGTTTCATACCATTCCAGAAAAAAGAACACTTGACCCTTTTACAGGTTTTGGTAAACCATGAATACCCAGATGTGGGGGAAGCATGAAGCTTCGAAAGCACCGTAGATTTAAGTTGTGACTGTTTCATTAGATACATATGGCCTTTGTAGCAAATCTCATCATTGTGCCAAGAGTTCCCTGGAGAAGCTAGATAATTGTCTTGCAATTGTTGGATCAAGCAAGAAATTTTGGGGTCTTGCAGCCATTCCTAGTGAACAACTTGGAGCCAATATGGTACAAGGAAGGAGAGAGAAAAGAGGGACCCTTCGTCTTCATACTTTCTATAAAGAGTGTCAACAACCACATTTTATTTTACCGTCTTGTAAATGATCTCACAATAATATCCAAATACCTTGGTTATCCATTTTTTTTGCTCCGAGAAGGAAATTCGTTGTTCCAGAAAATGATTGAGGCTCTGATGATCGATTTTAATTTGGAAGTGTTTCCCCAATAGATAAGGACTCCAGAGATCCATGACATGTAGAATAGCCAACATTTCCTTTTCATATATGGAATGGACCAAATGTCACTCTGAAATTTGTTTGCTAGTGAAGGCCAAAGGGCATCCTTCTCGCATGAGGATTGCTCCAATTCCTTTCCTGGAAGCATCACATTCCAAGATGTTGAAGGAAAATCTCCCTGCGGACAGGTAGATCTCCTCAAAGAGCTAGAATCTTAACTCTAAGACAGAAAGTGCTTATCATGGTCACTGACTTCTTTTTAGATCTAGGTGGATTAGTGTGTGAAAAGGAAGGAGAAAAGAAGTACCTTTTACCAATGTTTGTCCCTGCACTCTCCGAGTTGAGCTCCAATATTTCTCTCTTCGATCAGCCCTGTAGAAAAAAAAAGTACGACCACTTCCTACTCTACCAAGATTAGTCCGAAATAGGTCTATCTACTAAAGAGACAAATTCATGTGAGATTGAACATGAATTAGAAAGAAAAAGGCCAAGCAAATTATATTAATGAGGACAAAACATTGCTTACAGCCGTAGATGGATTGCAGCAGCTCTACGAAGTCCTCCTTGTCTACCCCTTGCTCAAAAGATCCATGATCTGAATGACGATGGCTTCATCGATTGCTCCCTATGAGATCATAGGTCTCTTGCTTCCAGGATATCTCTGTTCCAGCACCACTTATAAGATCATAAGTTTGGTATGATTCTCCTTTTCCAGTCCCCTTTCACCATTAGAAAGATTTCTTATATAGCCTTGGAGAGGCTCAACAACTTGAGATATCCTTGGGGTGATTTGAGGATTTGCTTCCTTCAGTTGAGGATCTGCCCTAAGATCGTGGCTTGATTAGGGATTCGAATCCAACTTCCTTCCAAGAATGAAAGGATCCTTCCCCCATTCATCTCAACAACTTAACTACTGCCCAGAATAGGCAGCGCTCCCTCAAAATGGCCATCAGAGCATTGTAGCGCTCCCTAGTAGGCTTAAGGGGGGCGCCAACACTCCTAAAGACACCAGCACTCCCCCAGAAGGGCCAAAGAAGCTTTATAACGCTCCCAGACAATGTAAAGAGGAGCAACAACACTCCCAGAAGAGGTATAGGAGAGCGCTCTCCTCCAAAAATTTAGTTTTTTGAGTGTTTTCAGATGGCAAAAGGTTCATGAGCCCAGTTAACCTTTCCTCCTCTTCCAAATCGAGTTTTTTGACATGTGTCAAGTGTCCTCCTGATGTCGTTTACAAGAATGACATAGGCATCATGGCAGTGTGCTTCCCTGACACTTGCGACACTTGTGACCTTTGTAATGACGACACTTGCGACACTATCAAAGTGAGTATTTTTTATGTGTAACAAATTGCCCCCCAAAGTATGAAGTTAGAAGACAGGAACTGATAACTGAAATTCTTTGTAGACTTTCAAGCAAGGGTATAGATGTAGAGAACCTGATAGAAGCTACACACAAACATCCAACAAATATTATGACATGTTTCAAACCCCAAGGCAGGCATACCTATGCTTGGGTGCTCAAGACTTGCAAAATATGGCCGCCATAAAATACACTACGGATCCATAATTGTATTGATAAAAAGGTATAGCCACCGAGGATACAATGTGGATCCATACTCTGATGACCTGAACTGATCGTAGCCACAAAGAATAGACAGTGGATCTACGAGATGACAAGACATAGCCACGACCAGTACAAAGTGGATATATGTAACAGTATATGTGTCATTGTTCAAGAGAAACTCCTTCGCAACCTGGGCAAAGTACATATCAAAGTGATCACTCAACCCAGGGTCTTCTTACCAATCCCGATGTTGTACGAATCTAACCATGTGAATAGATGTCCTAATGTCGAACATGGCAAAAATCACTTGATTACCGGTCAATGATGTAAACCGTTAACAAGCGCGAGGGAGATCACCATTAATATCAATGAGTCCCAAGCTACTCTAGTACATTCCAACGAATGTGAATGGATGAGATGAATTCAAACATCTGTGGAATCATCTGATTAGAGGTCAATGATGTAAACCCACTGTCGAATGTGAGGAGGCATGCCATTGAGGCATGCAGGTCCCAAAGTACTAATTGGTTTCTAAGTCTAGTCCCTGGATAATGTGTTGAAGTCGACAGGAATAGACTCGTCCAAGGAGGGCCTTGATGTATCCCCCATCAACGACACGAAACAAACACAAAGATATAATTGGTAGATCAAATGAACATGGACTGACACGGGTATTGAGACAAGATATTTGTGATGGATGACTCTCAAGGTGGATACTTCCCTTGAACACTGAGGCACAATAGCAGAAACATGACATGGACCAAAACTTGATGATGCAGTGGATGTTGTGACTTACGTCGGGTGACCCAAAGGAGTGAAAGAAACTCAAAGGATTGGCTCAGTGCAGAGGTTCAGCGGATGAAGATGTGGGCAAAGACAAAGTGTCGTGTTCAAGGGTGACTCTAAGAGTTACTTGGTAATGTTCTCAAAAAACTTCTTGGCTTGCTTCTTTCAATTTTTTCCCCCATCCAGATAGACAAGTACCTCTTTTTAATTTAACGAGCTCGAGGAGGATAACACATGCTCGATAAAAATCACCTTCGGTAAGTTCCTCTTCCTTTGTTTAACGAACTGGAAGAAGTAAGGGTTCGATCCCATATGGGCCTATCGATGTTTTGTTTAGCGAGTCCAAAGACAGAAAACTCAAAGGTTTTTCATGATTATAGAGTCTGGAAAAACACTTAAAAGAGAACTCTCTCAGTTCCTTTTTTGTAAAGTAGTTTGATGAGATCGAAAAAGAGATAAACTATCGCTCAACAGACGTTTTCTTCAAACACTTTAACGAGCGTGAAGAGAACAAGTGTTGGTTGTGGAGCCTGATTATCTTCCTGATTCAGAGGTCCTTGCTTTCAGCCTTGTTTATACCCCATGAAGTATTTACACCCCAGAAGTATGTACACTCTTCCAAGCGGGGGAGTGCAGAGGGGGGGTACCCACTCTGCGGGGTCTGGGGGGGATATCCCCCTGGATGGGGGGTCTAGGGGCAAGCGGGCCCCCAACGGGGGTTTGGGGGCGAAGCCCCCAAAGAAATAATTTCCTTGTAAAAGTATATTGTAATTTCATTGTAAATCTGGACCGTTCATTATAAGGTCGCGGATCTAACGGTAGAGATTATGTTAGGGTTTTTTTGTCCTAGAAGGCAACCCTCTTTCATGAGGGAAATGTATTGCAGCTATGGATGATTATGAATATTGTATTCTAAGATAGGAGACTGTGAGAGAAAGAAGAATAAGTTACAACGGGTTTTGCTGTAGGTTGTATCCCTTCATTTGCTGGATAATAATAAAGGAAGGACCTAGAAATTTCTCTGGTGGACGTAGCCCACACTGGGTGAACCACGTAAATCTATGTCTCTCTTGTATTGTGTGTCTTCTGTGTTTTGTTTCTGCATTTGTTTTATTTTATTCCTCTGCGGTCCTATTTTTCTAACAACAAGGTCGCTCAATAATCTTTTCATGTTTAGAGAGTCTGAAAAGAACTTAAAGATGACTCCAATGTTGTCCTTTTTCGTAATGTTAGTCTCGTGAGGCCAAAAAAGAGATAAATTATCACTCGAAAGACGCCCTTTCAAACCGTTTAAACGATTGGGAAAGGAAGCAAGATCACTCAACAATCTTTTCATATTTAGAGAGTCTGAAAATACCTTAAAGGAGACTCCAAGGGGTTCCTTTTTCGTGTATCCATACAGGTCCAAAAAAGAGATAAAAGTCTACCCTGATGCATTCTCATGTATTTACGAGCATGAGAAAGAACAAAGACTAAGCTCAGTATGCCCCCAGCATGAAAGCTAGTGGCTTAACTCCAGAATGATCAGCAAAGGATGGAGACATGCCCTCCAAGCTTCAATTCATTCACCGGCTCTAAGGTTGTCACCAATTTCTCTGGTAGATGAGAAAAAGGAGAAGGGTGGATGAAAAGAAGGTTCAATAGAGGTGACTGTTTCATTTTTTAACGAGCTTGACACATGAAAATAACTATGCTCAGGACCTCTGTTTCATTTTTTAATGAGATTTCCATAGAGAAGAGAAACTATGCTCGTGGTTTCGTCCGGATCATAGCTTCCAAGAGGATAATGCTTTGGAAGGGTACCATGTCAATGGATAAAACGTGGTCATGGCCTCCAGGAGATCTTCGGTGGATGGAAGATAATCACTTGAGAAGGAACACATGTCAAGGGCCGTGATAGGATTAAGGAGATCAGGCTCCAACAATCCTACCGAAGAAATCACCATGTCAACTACCAGATCCAGATCGTCGAAAGTTGAGGTCATGGGAGACAACACCACATAATTGACATGCAGTGGGGGTGATATTGTCTGCATATAAGAACCACTTAGGGAGGTAACCCAGTCGAGGCCGATGAATGAAAGTTGATCAATAGTCACAATTCTTCCATTGTGGAGGAAAGATATCACACGGAAAAGGGTGGATACAAGAGCTTTCATAGCATAGACATAATCCTGCCCAAGGAGTAAAGCGAAATCCAAGGGGTATCGGACTACCATGACATCAATAAAGATAGTTTTCCCTCCCAAAGTTACAGGAAACTGAGGAAGGATCCCTAAAGGTTGACTAGTTCTTTTGTTAAAAGCTATCAGATTCTGTGTAACCAGTGCAAGTTGCGGACCACCCAAAGCGTACCAAGCAACAGAAGACAAAATACTAATGGATGCACCTTCATCTATCAACGTTTGAGGAACGTCCTGACCACGGACTTGTACTGTAATCTGGAAAGGAATGTGGGAGGGAAGACGAGGTTTAGTTAGCACACCCCAATCAAAAAGGATGGCCTCATTACTTGGAGGGGCTTTTGCAGGAGAAGGAAGAATGCCCCTCGGTACAGTAGATTCTGTATTAACGAGAAAGACATGGGTAGTATCGGGTTTACTCTCTAGAAGGAGAGTAGGATCAACCGATAATTGGATCGGATCAACCAATGGTGGACTTGGATAGACCACTTTGGCACTCTTCAGAGGAAGAGTGGGACTAACTGAGGAAGGGATTGGATCAGTCACTTTGACATTCCTCAATGGAAGAATGGGATCGATCGATGGAAAAACTGGATGGACCACTTTGGCACTCTTCAGAGGAAGATTAAGACTGACCGAGGAAGGGACTGGATCAGTCACTTTGGAACTCATCAAAGGAGGAGTGGGATCAATCGATGGCAGAACCGAATCGACCACTTGAGTCTCATTCTCCAAGGGAGGAATGGGGTCGATGGGTGGAAATAGATCGACCGCTTTGGTGTCACTCTCTAACGGGAGAGTGGGATCGAGCGATGATGAAAACAAATTGGCCACTTTGGTGTCACTCTTTTGATGAAGAGCGGGGTTGATTGATGACGGAACTGGATCAGCTACTTGGGTTCGTGGTTCAATCGAGGAGGAAACTGGATTGACCACTTGATCAACCGGACTGACCAGGGATGGAACTGGATTTACCAGTCCATCAACCAATGATGGGTCGGAGGAAAGCTTATGATAACCTTTTCAAAGTTGAAGTTTTTCCAAAAGAGAAGAAGCCTCATCCATGCGAGGACAAAGGTGAGAGTAATGATTACCTTTACATAACATGCAGGGAACTTTACAATTTTCTTCTTCTTACCAACCTGAACATCACTAGTTGACGGGGTATCATCGACATGACCGACAAAGGCCGATGACATGGAGGACCACATTTCTAAGACCTGGGTAAGACCGAGGCAATCCCTCAGAAAGTGGTCACCCTTACAAAGGCTGCAAGGGAATTTGGGTTTTGGATTCTTCATTTTAATCTTGTTGACCTGATCAACACTCCCAGTACTATTAACAGTAACTGGTTGCTTAGAGCCAACGTCTGATGTTGTTGGGGTCTTTGTCCTTTTTGGGTTCTTCTTCTTCTTCTCTTTCCGTTTCTTCTTCTTCTGATCAACCTGGATACTTGCTTTAGAGATTTCACTAGGCGAAGAAGGAGAAATGGAAGGAGAATTTATGGACGAAGAAGGCGAAAATTTGACATGAGGTTGATGTGTGGGTGGTGTATTGACATCCAAAGTATTAGGTGCAACTGAAATATTGGGAGGATTCGGGATCAGCGGAGTGGGGAACAACCAAACTGGTAATCCAATAGTGAGTCCTGGAAGACTCAGTGTGGAAACATATGGAGGACCAAAGTTTCCAAACGAAGGAAAGGTATAAGGTTCCCCAGGGGAAGGGGTTCCTCCATTGGTACTCCCAGGATTCGATGCCATTATCACTGACTCAACCTAAGGTCCACTAAGTAAAACAAACAACAGACGCTACGAATCTGAGAAGCAATCAATCAAACAAACCTTCCTACGATGAAACCACTAGTTGGTGATGAAATCCAACGTTGCGAGATCAAAATAGGAAGGGGCGGGGATAGAGAGAGTGGATCAGTTACATTGGCGACCTGCTTAACGGACTTACACCTTGGTGCAAGATTCCATGCAATAATTGTGGATTTACCCTCCAAGGAGCCTGAGTGAGTTTGACCAACGTCTGTTCCAAGTACAGTGAGACTTCCCTTCACTGTCACCTTGTGTGAGACCCTAAAGATTGTGGCTACTAAGGTCACCAACTCCTAGTCAGCCCCTGGGCGGGTACAGTCGACAGTCCAGTCAGAACGTATGGGCAGGATAACAAGTCCGAAATAAACTTGAAAGGCTCCCACACATAATCGTGGGTATACCTTCCAGTGACCCCCAATATACGATCCGACAACTACAAATAGTTGAACCACAGAGGGATAATCTCCATAACTCACTTGAATGCGACCTCGTGCGTAAACCCTGTGTGAGAGGGGGATCCCAACAAACCAATACGACAATTGGATTTGACTCTCCCTACCGCAAGATACTAAGTTTGTTTGATATCTTTGGAAAGTTATCCTTTCAACCTATTCCAAATCCCTACACCTTAAACTAATGTAGGTTTGCTAACAAAGATGTAAAAGTCTGATAAATTTTAGTTAAGCGTTGATTTTAATGGCTGTTGTTTACTCAGAGGGTGTACGAAAGTGAAACTGAAGGAATGATGACTCAATTCCCAAAAATATGCATGAAATATGATAAGCAATCATTTATTTTCAATGAATACCTATTTAAGGGAAAGAGGAAGAGTCGTTTTCACTATCAAACACTTGATAAGGAATGCCCTCAATCAATTTTGTTCTCAATCAAATCCAATATGATGCTACAACATTTCAGAAATGCAAACTAATATGCAAACTAATCATTAAGATGTACTTTTGTCGTTTTCATGCAAATGATGATCAATTCAATGAAAAACTTGTCCTGCCAACTATCCTTTCAGATCAAGGGGATTCAGACAAGAAAATGCAAATTTCGCACAAACAACACACCCTTTTTTGCGACCAAACAAGAGAAAAAAAACCAAAAACGCAAAAGGAAAGATAAAGAGATTGGATTAGATGACCTCAAAGAACCAAAAGAGAAGAGTTACTGACTTCAAATGTCCTTCACTAGAGTTCCCTCTCAGTTGGATAGGAGAGGAAAAAACAACGGATCGATTTCAAGCTCTCAATAGAAAAAACTTAAAAATAATGAAGAAGGGTATAAAATCTGAACAACAAGGTGTTTACTTATCAAGAGGAAGCATGTCAAATGTAAAAGGAAGAATCATTGAATGACAAAGCATCTCAACAAGTGAAAAAATAGGGTCTGGACCTCCAAAAAATGCAATTTTTTAAGAGATTTTGTGCAAAAAGGGGTTGGCGCTCTAGTATAAGGGACACCAGGGCATTATAACACTCTTTCCAACACCTTCAGGGAGTGATGGCACTCTGTTAACATGGGCAGGGGGGCACCGGGCTAAAAAAACTCATAAAAATGTCCAAAAACCCAAAATTTTGATCAAATTTGACAGGCAAGCTGAGTGTGATGGGGTAAAGAGTCAATCAGCAAATGCAATCAAATATGAAGGGGTGAACAAGGCCTAAGAAAACAAAAGGTAAGACAAGGTCTATGAGGAAAAATCAAAACCAAAAGTTTCGATTTGATCCCCAATGGAGTCACCAATTTTTGTTGAAGGAAAATCTCCCTGCGGACAGGTAGATCTCCTCAAAGAGCTAGACTCTTAACTCTAAGATAAAAAGTTCTTATCATGGTCACTGACTTCCTTTTAGATCTAGGTGGACTAGTGTGTGAGAAGGAAGGAGAAAATAAGTACCTTTTACTGGTGTTTGTCCCTGCACGCTCCGAGTTGAGCTCCAATCTTTCGCTCTTCGATCAGCCCTGTAGACAAACAAAGTACGACCACTTCCTACTCTATCAAGATTAGTCCAAAATAGGTCTATCTACTAAAGAGACGAATTCATGTGAGATTGAACACAAATTAGAAAGAAACAGGCCAAGCAAATTATATTAATGAGGACAAAACATTGCTTACAGCCGTAGATGGATTGCAGCAGCTCTGCCAAGTCCTCCTTGTCTACCCCTTTCTCAAAAGATCCACGATCTGAATGATGATATATTCACTGATTGCTCCCTATGAGATCATAGGTCTCTTGCTTCCAGAATATCTCTATTCCAACACCACTTATAAGATCATAAGTTTGGTATGATTCTCCTTTTCCAGTCCCCTTTCACCATTAGAAAGTTTGCTTATATAGCCTTGGAGAGGCTCAACAACTTGAGATATCCTTGGGGTTGTTGGTCACTATAATTGCTTAATTAATTTCAAACAACCAAGTGAAACATAAATTATCAACCTAGGGAAGTCTTTTGTTTCAAAGATAGCCACGCACTATATATGCTCAATTCCAAAAGCACTTAGTGTTGTAGTAAAGAAAATCATTCTATCTATACTTGCTGGAGTAGACTGAAGCTCTGAATTAAATCACAGGAAAGCAATCTCCCTATTGCAATTCTTTATAGTTCAATTTAAGAATCCTGGATTACATTTTAGAATAACATTGCATTGGGAAAGAACAATTGTCTTGCAATCATAGGACAGGACCCTTACTCTCAAACAGAGACTCAGTACTAACACTCTTTCATGAAGACAATGATGCAGAAAATAATAAACTCTATCTAACAGAGGACAAAGCACTTAGTTCCTTTCTATCTAAGCAGGAGCCTTGGGCCTTACTTCTGTTTAGCACACTTGTGAGATTGAAGTCTACAGAGAACAGGGCAATCTGATTCCCTTCCTTCTGAGTAGGGATCTCTAACCCAGTTTCTGAC
>ML813451.1:103116-133561 GCA_009831015.1 Picea engelmannii | reverse complement strand
ATAACTTTTCACAGGGTTTTCAGATTGCTATCAGATCAATATCATTGGATAAATAATTTTAAGAGATTTATTTTGATATATTATATGTTTCGTTTCCAATGGATATTGGATTTCAACTCCTCATGGGAATTCTACAAAATATTGAAGCCATTGAACAACATCTTCACGAGGGACAACAAATTATTAAGGATAGTTGTCACAATATTCAAAGGACCTTGGATTGCATGCAGGATAGATATCTTATGGAATATATCAGGAGTGAATATAATCAAGAAGTATATGCTTGGTATGATTTTGAGGCCGATTGTGATGATTGGTATATGTATAATTTTCATTTTTGGGAGGACAACCACTTTAATATTTTATTTGATGACTCTACTCCACCTTCTGTAGAGCACATCAATGTGACAAATCAGGATCTAGTTATGATTACCAGTGTCCAACCTGCATATTCTAAAATGTTATTTTTCCTTCCAGATTCAACTTTGACCCTTTCCCACTATGTGGATGGATATTTTTATTTGAATCCACATGATAGGTGTCAGTATTTTGAGCATCATTTTCAGTTGATTATTGGGTGTCGATATCTTTTGCGTGGAGTTCACATGATAACTTGGACATGGGACCCTGGTTTACAATGGCAGTTGGACTACTTCAACATGGTGGAATTCATTTCTCAATGGAACCCTCGTTCTCTAGTCTACTTCAGCACTATGGTCCACACATATCCATGTGTTACACATCAAATTTCCACACCTAGGTACCTTGCCCTAAGTGTCACATGTGTTGTAAAAGTGTCATATGCACTTTTCTAAGTGTCGCATACACCTTGAAACCATGAAATAACATATGCCACAATTCCTATTCCATGTGGAGGAGAAATATATTATATGAAGGTCGAAATACTATGTGCACATGAATTATTATTAATATTCATGAAAACGAAATTAATTTAGTATGAGAATCCACCTCACATTTGGTTTCCTATTTTTAAGGGGAGGTCGAGGATCTCATGGATGGTTAAAATAATTCCTCCTTAAAATCCTTGGGAGATATTTCCTCCCTAAAATCCTTAAGATATATTTTCTCCCTAAAATACCTTGGAGATCCCATTTTAGTGGATTTGATGAGTGATCCTCTCCATAGTGGCTAAGCCTCCAAATCCTATATAATGGAGGCTTTCCATGGAGAAGAGAGGGAAGATTTGAGGTATCAAACTTATGATCTTGGGAGAAAGATTTTGGTTATGATCTTGGGAGCATCATGCAAGGGTTGGACGAGGAGGAATTGGAGAGGTTGTTGCAACTGCATCTACAGATTGTAAGTATCTCTTTAAATTTCTCATCAATATTACTTGGCCTATTCCCTTCAATATTGCGTATTGTTTCATATGATTGTCGACATTGATAAATGAATTTGATTAGTCTAATCTTGTAGATTAGAGTAGAAGTTGTGTGTCTTTTGTTGTCCATTGCATTGCAGGTATCGAGTGGTGCTAAAGAGTTTGAATATCAAGCTCAGATTAGAGGTAGCAAGGATGAACTATGGAATAAGGTGCATCACATTTTCTTCCTTCTCTTTCTGATTAGGTAATTGAATTCAAAGGGATGTTAGTGTCCATTTGTATTTTTTATGTCTTGGTATTAGGGGTCTAGAATCCAAGAGGATATTCACCTATCCACAGGGGGGTTTTCCTATAACAGAAATTGGCGAATCCACTGGGGAACGGACATTGATTTTTATTTCCTTGGTTTTTCTCTGCCTCTTTCCAAATTTTAGATAATTTTTATTGCGTGTTCCTGATATATTTCTTTTCTCCCCTCTTCATTGGCAATTTCACAAAATTCTAGGAATTCTGGGTGAATTTTTTCTGAGTTTTAAGCCTTTGTTCTGAGTTTCTAGGAAGGGTAGTGCTCCCCTGGAGTGTATATCAAAGTGATTATTGTAGATCATTGCTCCCTTGCAATTTTTATCAGAGTGCTACAATGCACTTTGCCCTTGGAAAAAGGGAGCATTGATCTCCTTGTTTGGTGATTTCTGCCCTTTTCTGCTCAGTTTTTCCTAGTCTATCTTGCATAGATTCTTGCCCAAAGTCTGTACTTTGGGGGGGGGGGGGGAGAATTGTGTATTGGTGTATAGTTTCTTTGTCTCATTTATTGAGTATCTTGATATCGATGAGTTTAATAAAAAAATTGGACATTGTACATCTAGGAATGATAAACATTTTCTCCTTCTCGTAATATAGATTTCGTTGAAGTGAAATATTTGCATTTCTCATTTCTTTGCATTGTTTAGAGTTGGTCAAAACATCATTTAGTCCACACCATTTTCCTCTAGAGTAACAACATCTTAATAAAATTTATGCGTTAATTAAAATCTACCTAGAAACTTTTATTTCTAGGGCTCTTCGCAACCTATATTAGATTAGTTGTAGGGATTTGGAATAGGTGTGAAAGATAACATTCCAAAGATGTAAACAAACATAGAATCTTGATTTAGGGAGCGGAGAAATCCATTTACTACATTTTTTCCCGAGAAACCCTTCTCACACAAGGGTCAATCACGAGGTCACATTGAGACTAGCAGAGTGACTAACCCTGCTTTGGTGGTCTTGGTGTAGTGGTTGCACGTATTATTGGGGGTCACTAGAGAAAAAAACCATGTGTGGGTCTTATCAAGTCGATTTCGGGCTCAGTTAACCTACCCTTGCACGTGTATCAGACTTTCAATTGTTTCCCCGGGCATCATTGTTGTATTTGGTAACCTTAGTGGCTTTTCTCTTTAGGGTAATACATGAGGTGACGGTGAAGGGGAAGTCTCCGTTGTACCTGGAATCGATGTTGGCCAAACTCACTCGGGATCCTTGGAGGGTAAATCCACATTTATTGTGTGGAAGCTTGCACCAAGGCATAAGTCCATTAAGCAGGTCGTCAACGTAACTTTTCCACCCGCTCTATCTCATCCCCTTCTTACATTATTCTCGCAATGTTGGATTTCATCACCAACTAATGCGTTCATTGTGAGAAGGTTTTGTTTGTTTGCTTGCTTCCTATATTTTTAGCGTGTGTTGTTTTTTTTCCCTAGCAGACTCTAAGTTGGATCTGTATTTATGGTGTCAATTCCTAGAACGACCAATGAAGAAACCCCTAGTCCAGGGGAACCTTTTGTTTTTCCTTCTTACGGAAACATTGGTCCTCCTTACATCGCTACTTTGAGCCTTCCAGGTCTCACAATTGGGTTACCGGTATGGTTGTTTTCCACTGCAGTGATCCTGAATGCAACAAGTGCTTCGGTTGCAAGAACTTTCCCACAAGAACATCAACCGCATGTTGATCCTTCACCTTCTTCACCAGTAAGATCTTATTCTACTTCTTCGCTTGCAACGTCTTCTTCTGTTTCATCTTCTTCACCGAGTGAAAGATCTAAAGCTAGTAACCTGGTGAATAAGAAGAAGAAGAAACAAAAGATTAAGAAGAAGAAAAATAAGCAAGGGTCCAAACTCCCAACCACTTCCAAACACGTTGGAGAAAAACCAGTTATTGTTAATCATGATGAGAGTGTTGATGATGCCAAGATCACCCAAACAACCCGTAAGCCCAAGTACCCTTGCAGAATTTGTAAGGGTAACTACTTTCTGATGGATTTCCATGGTCTCCCCAAGGTCTTAGAAATGTGGTCTTCCACGTCATCAACCCCTGTTGAACATGTTGGTGAAACCCCATCAACTAGTGACATTAAGTTTGGTAAGAAGAAGAGAATTGTCAAATTTCCTTGTTTGCTATGCAAAGGTGATCATTACTCTCACCTTTTCCCTTGTATGGACGAGGCTTCTTATCTTTTGGAAAATATTCAACTTCCAACTGGTTATCGTACGATTTCTTCGAAACCATCATTAGTTAATGGACTGGTCAATCCAGTTCCATCCCCGGTCAGTCTAGTTGATCAGGTGGTCAATATGGTTTCATCCTCGCTTGAACCACAAACCCAAGTATTTGATCCAGTTCCATCATCGATCAACCCCACTCTTCATCTGAAAAGTGAAACCCAAGTTACCGATCTAGTTCCATCATCGGTCAGTCCCACTCTTCATCTGAAGAGTTCCAAAGTGGTTGATTTGGTTCCATCATCGATCGATCCCACTCCTCCCTTGAAGAGTTCCAAAGTGGTCGATCCAGTTCCATCATCGGTCGATCCCACTCCTCCTCTGAAGAGTGCTAAAGTGGTCGACCCGGTTCCATCATCGGTCGATCCCACTCCTCCTTTGAAGAGTGAAACCAAAGTGGTCGATCTGGTTCCATCGTCGGTCGATCCCACTTCTCATTCAAAGAGTGAGGATGTAACACCCTGTTTCCCCCGGTCTGTAAAAATAATTATGTTGGCCAAGAACTATGGAAAACTCAAAGATGTGAATGTGTGATTTGAATGGACCTTAGTATAAAGGGTCGAAGAATGTAAATAATGTTATGAATATATGTTGTAGGACTGTTGGGAGGGGGTGTGCTGACAAAGAGACCACAATGGATGAAGAAAGGTGGTGGAAGGCACCTGGAATGGTGGCGTTCACTTCCACCGAAACCAATACCGTATTTGGTCTTCACTGGCCCGGAGAACCAAGAGCAGCTCGTTTACCCCGAAATGAATTACTCACTAGGATGGTAGGTGAAGAGGCTCCTCATGAGTTAATGAGGGATGGGGGTGAACCGCCCATCCGTGGAGGCCTCAGAACTGACCACCGCGGGGAAATTCATGCCACACGCAACCTCGCCGGAAAAGAAAAGTTAGGTAAAAGGTGTGGAAGGGGGGGACGCGAGGGGAGAGATCACAGGGAAAAGATTGGAAGAACTTTAGAACAAAATACAGAGCGAGCGATAGTAGAGAAAAAGGAGAGTAACCTTCGTTCTCGATCGCTGAAGAACAGAGGTAGAGATTCTCAAGCATCGTGGCCTAGCTCGGGGGTGGCTAGTGGTAAATCCATTCGGATTCGATGAGCCTATGGTTGGGTGGAAAAAAGCACCCCTCTCAGCAGTTGCATCACACCTGGTGTTTTCTGATAAGTGTTATATCTTGTATCTTCAATTTAAATATTCTGACATGTATGCTCATGGTTTGTGAAATTATGAATGATTTCCGTATAAGACTATCTGTATGGTGTTTGATCAGAAATGGTGGTTGCATGCTTATATTGGAAAGACCATATATGAATTACATATATATTTGTATATATGTATATTTTGAACGGATTCAGTATTCAAGTCTGTTCTCGGGAAATCTATTCCCTTTTTTTATCTCAAGTAATGCCTTGGATAGATCTTCCAACATGGACACCCTTTTTAAAGTTTACCCAAGAATCTGTCAGAGGATTTTATGGTGTAAGTCTGAAAAACCTTGCACGAGAGAGAGAGAATGGTCCTCTTAGACTTAGGACATTTTGGCGTTTCGGCACCCAGGGTATCTAGGTGCAAGACCTCTTGTACTCGCGAGTCCCAAAACCCCGACCCACGAAATCCCGAAATGACAACGTGTGGATGAATTAAGGATCTTTCAATGGGTCGGTACCCATAATACCCTTCCTCTTGCTAAATGCACGAATGAGATTATTTTGGAGGATCTAAGGTCTATTACGACCACTAAATTGAATGAAGGAACGCAGGTGTTAATGCCTCGACCCCTTTTTAACCTTCGTAACTAGTGAAGAAATCGGGACCGTCGATTCCAAGACCCATGGGAGTACCTAGACCGTCCAGTTGTAGAGTACATGTGGCAGTCGGTAAGCATTTCGGCTTTTCCGCACCTAGGGTACCTAAGTGCGAGTTCTCCTGTATTTGCAAGCCCCGAAACCCCGATTCACAAAAACCCAAAAACGACGGTGTATGGATCAGTTGTGGTATTTCGGCGTTTCAGTACCCAGGACACCTAAGGGTAAATTCCCTTGTACTCACCAATCCCAAAATCCCAATTAGCAAAACCCCGAAATGAACTAGCATGGATGAGTTGTGATATTTCGGTGTTTCGGTACCCGGGACACCTAAGGGTAAATTACCTTGTACTCACCAGTCCTGAAATCCTGATTAGCGAAACCCCGAAAGGAACTAGCATGGATGAGTTGTGATATTTCGGCGTTTCGATACCCAAGACACCTAAGGGTAAATTCCCTTGTACTCGCCAGTCCCAAAATCCTGATTAGTGAAACCCCGAAATGAACTAGCATGGATGAGTTGTGATGTTTTGGCATTTCAGTACCCGGGACACCTAAGGGTAAATTCCCTTATACTCGCCAGTCCCGAAATCCTGATTAGTGAAACCCCGAAATGGTCTAACTTGGATTTGAGTCTTGATATTTTAGTGTTTCAGCACCCGAGGTATCTAAGGGTGAGTTCCCTTGTACTCGCAAGTCCCGAAATCCCGACATGCGAAATCCTGAAATAACAATGTCTGGCTAAATCCCGATATTTTGGTGTTTCGGCATCCAGAATATCCAAGGGTGAGATCCCTTATCCCTTGTACTTGCAAGTCCCGAAATCCTGACTTGCGATATCCCGAAAGATAGAGTGTGGAAAATTTATCATATTTCGGTATTTCGGCACCTGGGGTACCTAAGTGCGGGCCCCACATGTTCGCCAGTCTAGAAACCCCCGATGCGCAAAATCCCGATGGATGAATTCCCGAAATAGTGAAGCATGATAGAGCTTGGTGTTTCGGAGTTTCAGCTCCTGGGAAACCCAAGTGCGAGACCTCCTGTCATCACACATTATGAAATCCCGATGGAGGAAACCCCGAAATAGTGAAGCATGTTAGAGTTTGGCATTTTGGAGTTTCAGCTCCTGGGAAACCCAGGTACGAGACCTCCTGTTGTCGCACATCCCGAAATCCTGATGGAGTAAACCTCGAAAGGTGGGGTGACATGTTTTAATCCGAGGCATTTCTAGTTATGACAAACTATTAGTCCCCTTCGGGTTTCGGCACTTCGAGAGAGAAGAGAGAAAAGGAAATACATGTATCGTGATTTCCTGAATCGCAAAAGCCGACGAGCACCTCTCCGATAAGGCTTGTGGTCATAGCCGCCAATCATATGAGTATGGATAAGGGATGGTAGGGTCTGTATTAGGCCCCATAGGTAATCGGGGAATTCTATTCCTCGGTGAAAAGAAGGAAAAAGCCGAAAAATTTTAGTTCTCGTAGTGGGTGTGTTACAAATTGGTATCAGAGCATGGTTACAACACTTGGCCTGCTTGGGACCATGAACAAGTTGCTCAGAAGCTCTGTTCAAAACACTCCTAAAAGGAGTAACCCCATGTCTTAACCTTCCTAATCAAAAGATGAAGTTAAGAATGAAAACTCCTATTTGTGTGTGTGTACATGTGAAAAATATGAATTATGTATTGGTTATAAATAAATATAAATATTAACTAATAACCAGCGTTTGTCTTTTTCACCCAAGCGGACGATCAGCCACGGGAAATTACAAACGCATAGAATGGTGACTCACCAAGAGGTGGGGGAAGGCTCCCACAATCGAGACAAAGAGTCTGATGAAAGGAGGGTGGTAGGGACCCCTCCAGATCTAGCTGAGACTGTGAGGAGTCTCATGGTCGAATTACAAAGATACAAGGCTGACAATGAGAGGATGATGAAAGAACAAGAAAAGAAAATAGAAATTAACACAGTTTTACTGCAGAGCTTATCTAACCTACAAAGAAAAATGCAGCATGAATGTGAGGTACGAAAACATGGTCATATCAGTGGCCACACTGAGAGGAGCACCTCGAAAAAGGTCCATCCCAGAGGTAAAGGACAAGCGGTGGATGATTCCTCTGGGAAGGAAGCTAGCAGTTTGGAGGGCTCTTCTAGCAGCAGAACTAGTTCTTATTCCTGAAGAAGACAGAAGAAGCGAAATCTTCTCAAGGGTCATAAATTAGAAGAATTCAGGAAGGCCAAACCACCCTCCTTCGACGGTGAAATAAAGAAGGGAGAGGAAGCATAGGCCTGGTTGCTTGGACTAAAGAAGTATTTCAGAGTCCATGACTTCTCAGAAAATTTGAAGGCCCGAGTGGCCACCTTCAACTTGAACGGAAAGGCTTCCATTTGGTGGGAAGACCTTAAGAATGTGAAAGGGGTTCATGAAGAGGACCTGTCTTGGGAGAAACTTGAGAAATACTTCAGGAAGAAGTATTTGTCGGAAAAATATTTCGACGAGAAGACTAAAGAGTTTTATGAACTCAAACTGGGAAAACTCACTATAGAAGAATATGTCAACAAATTCCTCGATTTGTTGAGGTATGTACCTTATATAAAAGAAGAAAAGGAAAAGGTACAATGCTTCATCAGCGGACTACCTAAGGACTATCGGAACAGAATTGAATTTGATGAGCCAAAGACCCTAGAAGGCACTATTCAAAAGGCAACCTATTGTCATGAACAACTTGGACATCGAACAGAACCTCACAAAGGATGGAAACAGAATAATAGTTCGAGATTTCAGAAAAAGGGGATTAAATCCCCCGGATTTAAGAACTATAAGAAGAACCCAAGAATGAGCTTCCCAACCCAGAGTGTACACCAGCAAAATTTTCCCTACTTGAGCAGAAATAAAACTTCTGGATCCATACTAGTGAAGGTTGATAACCTAAAGAGAGAACCTTTGAAATGCTAGGGTTGCGGAGAAGAAAATCTACTTAGAGACTGCCCACACTGAAAAAAGAATCGTCGGAGAATTTATAACATCCAGGAAGCTACCACCATCAATGATGTGGGCAAGAGTGTGCCGCAAATTTATGTAGCCTTGGATAATAACCAAGTTGACCACCAAGCTTCAGTGGTGGAAATAGAAGGTATGATTTCCAACCATCTAGTGTCTATTTTGATTGACCCTGGTTCAAATTTGAGTTATATAGCCCCTAAGGCTATTGATAAGTGTAAACTATAGCCACAAAAACCTACCAAGCCATGATTGGTACAATTATCCACTGGCACCAAAATAAGGGTAGCAAAGGTCATACCAACCTGCAAATTAATGTTGGGTGAATTCCCCACCCAAGCAACCCTTAACATATTACCCCTGGGATCGTATGATCTATTGATTGGTATGGACTGGCTAGTCCCCCATAAAGCCAAATTGGACTGTTACCATAAAACCTTAGAATGTGTAAGTAAAGAAGGGAAAAGGATAACCCTTCAAGGGATCCGAAAACCTTTCTCGGTGAGACAAATATCAGCTCTATAAATGAGAAAGTATTGTCGAAAAGGATGTACCCTATATGTAATACAGGTGTTCAAAACTATTGAAGATGACAAAACAAGCCTTGAAGACCACCCTACCCTGAGAGAATATAGAGATGTGTTTCCGAAAGAGGTACCGGGTCTACCTCCGAGAAGAGACATAGAATTCTCGATAGAACTTGCACCGGGAGTGGTGTCGGTGTCTAGGACACCCTACTAGATGAGCACACCTGAGTTAGTTGAACTCAAATTGCAATTAAGAGAAATGATGGATAAGGGCTATATCTGGACAAACGTGTCTCCATGGGGAGCACCAATCCTATTTGTGAAAAATAAGGATGCTACCCTTAGACTGTGTATAGATTATAGACAACTCAATAAGGTAACCATAAAGAACAAGTACCCCTTGCCCAGGATCGATGACCTGCTCGATCAATTGGGGGGTGCATCTATTTTCTCAAAGATTGAATTGAGGTCGGGATACCATCAAGTCTGAATCAAGGGTGAAGACATCCATAAAAATACCTTCCGGATGAGGTATGGTCACTATGATTTTTTGGTAGTGCCATTTGGGTTAACCAATGCCCCTGACACTTTCATGTGCTTGATGAACAATGTACTCAGCAAATTCCTAGACAAATTTGTGTTGGTTTTTATTGACGATATATTAATTTATTCCAAGAATACAGAAGAGAATGAAGAGCATCTTAGGCTTGTGTTGCAAGTGCTAAGAGAACATCAGCTCTATGCCAAATTCAGCAAATGTGAATTCTTCCAGAAGAAAATACATTACTTAGGCCATGTTCTATCCGAATAAGGAGTAGCGGTAGACCCTGATAAAATCAGGTCTATCATGGAATGGCCTACCCCAAAGGATGTTTCGGATATCAAATCCTTTATGGGCTTAGCAGGGTACTATAGGAGATTTATAAAAGGATTCTCCAAGATTGGTTGTCCATTCACTGCCCTCCAGAGGAAGGAGACAAAATTCACATGCACACAAAAATGTGAAGAAATATTTCATACCCTGAAACATCTACTGACCCACGCACCCATGTTGAAGATCGTCGATCCTAAAGTCGACTTCCTCGTGTGCACAGATTCCTATAAGGAAGGGCTCGAAGGAGTCCTTATGCAAGGAGGAATTGTGGTCTACTATGAATCCCGGAAATTGAATGAGAACGAAGTCAACTATGTGACCCATGATCTAGAGATGGCTGCCATAGTGCATGCCTTGAAAATGTGGAGGCATTACCTCCTGGGAAGAAAATTTGTACTTATGACAGATCACTGTGGGTTGCGATATCTGTTTGACCAACTGAAGCTCAATGCCAGAAAAGCTAGGTGGATGGCCCTCCTTAGCGAGTTTTCTTTCGAAATCAAACATATTAAAGGAAAAGAAAATAGGGTGGCGGATGACCTTAATAGAAGCATGAAAAAAATTCACCTGGTTGCGGTGAACACCTGTGAGACGAATGTCAAGGAAAGAGTCAGAAATGCACAAGAGATGGACACATTCTTCCAAACCGTGACCTCGTACCTACAGCAAGAACCCACAGTGATAAAGTATGGAGGCTACCAAATGATGGAAGGAGGTCTGCTCACTTATCGAAGTAGATTGTATATCCCATATTGTGACGACTTGAAGAGGTTCATATTGGATGAACTACATAAAAGACCCTATTCTGGTCATCCAGGATACTAGAAAATGATCACGGCCACTAGGAAACAATTCTATTAGCCTGGATTGAAGAAAGAAATAGTTGAGTACCTAGCCAAATGCATAGAATGCCAACAAGTAAAAGAAAAACACTGACACCTAGCAGGATTATTACAACCTCTACCAATCCCGGAATGGAAATGGGAAACCATCTCCATGGATTTCATCACCGGATTACCAACCTCGACCAAACAGAATGACGCCATCATGGTATTAGTGGATAAACAAAGCAAGTCCGCTCACTTTATCCTAGTCCAGTCAACTTGCAAGGCAATAGACATCGCTCATGTATTCATGAAGGAGATATTCAGACTGCATGGTATGCTGAAAGAGATCATGTCCGACAAAGACACGAAATTTACTTCCAACTTTTGGAAGTCACTGATGGTTGGTTTAGAGACCAAGTTGTTGTTTAGCACCGCCTATCACCCTCAAACCGATGAACAAACAGAAAGAGTGAACCAAATACTAGAAGACATGTTAAGAATGCATGTAATGCATCAACCCAAGAAGTGGGAAGACTACCTGCCACTGGTGGAATTCGCTTACAACAACGGCTACCAAGAATCCTTAAGGATGAGTCTGTTTGAAGTCCTCTATGGTAGACTGTGCAACACTCCTGATAGTTGGAGTAATCTCATAAATAGAATTTCTTTTGGACCCGACATGTTGAAAGAAATAAACAACAAGTGACTCAGATAAAGCAAAACCTGAAGGTCGCTCAGAACTGACAGAAAACTTACGTCGACCAAAAGAGAACTCCAAGAGAGTTCAAGACAAGAGACCGTGTATATCTCAGAGTTAGGCCCAGGAAGAGTTCCTTGAAAATGGGAGCTTGTGCCAAGTTGGCACCTCAGTATTGTGGACCCTTTGAGGTTCTAGATAGAGTGGGACTTGT
Source organism: Picea engelmannii (assembly GCA_009831015.1). Lineage (NCBI taxonomy): Eukaryota > Viridiplantae > Streptophyta > Pinopsida > Pinales > Pinaceae > Picea > Picea engelmannii. Next base: position 121,727 of record ML813451.1, on the reverse strand, counting down.
AGCCTACAGGCTAGCACTTCCTCCCACAGTAAAAGCACATAATGTTTTCCATGTTTCATTATTGAAGAAATATGTACATGATTCTAATCATATAATTGACTGGTATGTGATCCAGGTGGAACCAGAGGGAGAATTTCTACCAGAACCTCAATGCATACTAGACAGAAAGGAAACCCCACTTCGGAACCGAACCATTGCACAGGTCAAGGTGCAGTGGAGACATGACCTAGATGAGGCTACATGGGAAATGGAGGATGCCATGAAATAGGCATATCCAATTATTTTACCTCTGTACATACATGTCATGATGATAGATAGAACATCGAGGACGATGTTCCTTTAAGGGGAAGGTAATTGTAACACTCTGTTTCCCCCAGTCTGTAAAAATAATTATGCTGGCCAAGAACTATGGCAAACTCAAAGATGTGAATGTGTGATTTGAATGGACCTTAGTATAAAGGGTCGACGAATGTAAATAATGTTATGAATATATGTTGCAGGACTGCTGGGAGGGGGCGTGCTGACAAAGAGACCACGATGGCTAAAGAAAGGTGGTGGAAGGCACCTAGAATGGTGGCATTAACTTCCACCGAAACCAATACCGTATTTGGTCTTCACTGGCCTGGAGAACCAAGAGCGGCTCGCTGACCCCGAAATGAATTACTCGCCAGGATGGTAGGTGAAGAGGCTCCTCATGAGTTAATGAGGGATGGGAGTGAACCGCCCATTCGTGGAGGCCTCAGACCTGACCACAGCGGGGAAATTCGTGCCACACGCAACCTCGCCGGAAAAGAAAAGGCAGGTAAAAGGTGTGGAAGGGGGGGGCGCGAAGGGAGAGTTCAAGGGGAAAAGATCGGAACAAATCTGGAACAAAATACAGAGTGAGCGATAGCATATAAGAAGGAGAGTAACCTTCATTCTTGATCGCTAAAGAACAAAGACAGGGAGTCTCAAGCATCGTGGTCTAGCTCGGGGGTGGCTAGTGGTAAATCCATTCGGAGTCACTGAGCCTACGGTTGGGTGGAAATGAACACCCCTCTCACCAGTTGCATCACACCTGGTGTTTTCTGATAAGTGTTATATCTTGTATCTTCAATTTAAATATTCTGACATGTATGCTCATGGTTTGTGAAATTATGAATGATTTCCGTATAAGACTGTCTGTACGGTGTTTGATTAGAAATGGTGGTTGCATGCTTATATTGGAAAGACCATATATGACTTACGTATATATTTGTATATATGTATATTTTGAATGGATTCATTATTCAAGTTTGTTCTCAGGAAATATATTCCCTTATTCTATCTCAAGTAATGCCTTGGATAGATCTTCCCACAGGGACAACCTTTTTAAAGTTTACCCAAGAATCTACCAAAGGATTTTATGGCGTAAGTCTTAAAAACCCTACATGAGAGAGAGAGAATGGTCCTCTTAGACTTAGGAAATTTCGGTGTTTCGGCACCCAGGGTATCTAGGTGCGAGACCTCTTGTACTCGCGAGTCCCGAAACCCCGACCCGCGAAATCCCGAAATGACAGCGTGTGGATGAATTAAGAATTTTCGGTGGTTCGGTACCCAGGATACCCTTCCTCTTGCTAAATGCATGAATGAGATCCTTTCGAAGGATCTAAGGTCTGTTACGACCGCTAAATTGAATGAAGGAACGCAAACAATAAGGCCTCGACCCCTTTTTAACCTTCGTAAGTAGTGAAGAAATTGGGACCGTCGATTCCAAGACCCATGGGAGTACCTGGACCGTCTAGCTATAGAGTACACGTGGAGGCCAGTAAGCGTTTCGGTTGTTCGACACCCGGGGTACCTAAGTGTGATTTCTCCTGTACTCGCAAGACCCAAAACCCCGATTCATGAAAACCCGAAAACGACGGCGTATGGATGAGTTGTGGTATTTCGACATTTTGGTACCTAGGACACCTAAGGGTAAATTCCCTTGTACTCGCCAGTCCCGAAATACCGATTAGAGAAACCCCGAAATGAACTAGCATGGATGAGTTGTGATATTTCAACGTTTCGATACCTAGGACACCTAAGGGTAAATTCCCTTGTACTTGCCAGTCCCGAAATCCCGATTAGTGAAACCCTGAAATGAACTAGCATGGATGAGTTGTGATATTTCAGCATTTCAGTACCCGGGACACCTAAGGGTAAATTCCCTTGTAATCGCCAGTCCCAAAATCCCGATTAGTGAAACCCCAAAATGAACTAGCATTGATGAGTTGTGATGTTTTGGCGTTTCGGTACCCGCGACACCTAAGGGTAAATTCCCTTATACTCGCCAGTCCCGAAATCCCCATTAGCGAAACCCCGAAATGGTCTAACGTGGATTTGAGTCTTGATGTTTCGGTTTTTCGGCACCCGGGGTATCTAAGGGCAAGTTCCCTTGTACTCACAAGTCTCGAAATCCCGACATGTGAAATCTCGAAATAACAGTGTGTGGCTAAATCCCGATATTTCGGTGTTTCGACATCCAGAATATCCAAGCGTGAGATCCCTTGTACTCGCAAGTCCCGAAATCCCGACTTGCGATATCCCGAAAGATAGAGTGTGGAAAAGTTATCATATTTCGTTATTTCGGCACCCGGGGTACCTAAGTGCGAGCCCCACATGTTCGCCAATCTCGAAACCCCCAACTCGCGAAATCCCGATGGATGAATTCCCGAAATAGTGAAGCATGATAGAGATTGGTGTTTCAGAGTTTCGGTTCCTGGGAAACCCAGGTGTGAGACCTCTTGTCGTCGCACATTCTGAAATCCCGATGAAGGAAACCCCGAAATAGTGAAGCATGTTAGAGTTTAGCATTTCAGAGTTTTGGCTCCGGGGAAACCCAGGTGCAAGACCTCCTATCGTCGCACATCCTGAAATCCCGATGGAGTAAACTTTGAAAGGTGGGGTGACATGTTTTAATCCGAGGCATTTCTAGTTATGACAAACTATTGGTCCCCTTCGGATTTCAACACTTCGAGAGACAAGAGAGAAAAGGAAATACATGTATCACGATTTCCCGAATCGGGAAAGCCGACGAGCACCTCTCCGATAAGGACTGTGGTCATAGCTGTCGATCATATGAGTAAGAATAAGGGATGGCAAGGTCTATATTAGGCCCCATAGGTAATTGGAGAATTCTATTCCTCGGTGAAAAGAAGGAAAAAGCCAAAAAAAATTAGTTCCCGTAGTGGGTGTGTTACAGAGGATGTCACTCAGGTCTACCTCGTTAATACTGATTCACCCGGACAAGGGGCACTATGCCCGTCCCAATGGCACCCCCTTCGAGCAATCAAAAGATTTCTATTAATTGGAATCATTTGACAGAACCTCGTGTTCCCTCTTACGTGCCTTTCCAAATCACCATGCAGGTTTGTGATAGGAATATTCCTAACACTGTAATAGACAAAGGTTCTTTTGTTAGTATATTATCCATGAATGCTTGGTAAGATTTTGGTTCCCCGCAACTTACACCCATGACTTAGAATCTATTAACCTTTGACAGAAGAGTTAGTCAACCATTAGGGATCCTTCCTCAGTTTCCAGTTACTTTGGGAGGAAAAACGGTCTACGTCGATGTGATGGTATTGCATGACCCCTTAGACTTTAACCTACTCCTTGGGCGAGATTATCTCTACATTATGAGTGCTTTTGTGTCCACTCTCTTTTGAGTGATTTGTTTCCCTCACAATGGAAACATAGTAACGATCGACCAGCTTTCATTCATTGACCCTCATCTGATGGTCAACCATCCACCTTAAGTAAACGGTTTGTACATGTCAGCGATGTCCTCCCCACCATAGCTCAATTATGTAACAACTTTCCCCATGTGATCAACCCCACATGAGAGGGAATCTCTCCCTTATCCTGATTTATATCCGGTAGTTGACATGGTCATCTCTTTTCTAGGGCTATTAGAGACAGATCTCCCTACCCTTATCGAGGTCGTCGACATGTTTTCCTTCCAGAGTGTTTTTCTTCCATCTAACGAAGATCTCTTGGAAGCCATGATTGACATTTGTCCCTTGACATTTATTTCATCCATAGCATTTTCCTCTTGGAAGCCATGATCAAGAAGAATCCATGAGCATAGTTTTCCTCTCTGTAGCAAGCTCGTTAAAAAATGAAACAGAAGCCATGAGCATAGTTTTCCTCTCTGTAGCAAGATCGTTAAAAAATGAAACAGAAGCCATGAGCATTGTTCTTTTCCTGTTTTAAGATCATTAGAAGATGAAACATAAACTACAAGCATAGTTTTACTTCTCTGTGGAAATCTCGTTAAAAAATGAAACAAAGGTCTTGAGCATAGTTCTTTTCCTGTGGCAAGCTCGTTAAAAAATGAAACAATCATCTCTCTTGTTGAGTCGATTCTTTCGCTAGATATCGCAGATGTTGATTTGAGTCTTTCACTAGATCTTGTAGATGTTGAGTCGACTCTTTCATTAGATCTCGTAGCAGAACCTTCATTTCATCCACCCTTATCCTTTTTCTCCATCTAGCACAGAAATTGGTGACAACCTGGAATTCGACGAATGAAATGAAGCTTGGGGGGGCATGTCTCCAACCTTTGATTATCATTATGGAGTTAATATGCTATCTTTTCAAGATGGGGGTAGAATACCAACAATCCATGGGTATCCCTACCTTTGGAAATTACGTTGGGAATTTACAAGCATAAGTTTAATTTTGTTTCAAGCTTGTGTAAAAATGAAACCAATTCCGAGCTTAGTCTTTGTTCTTTCCCATGCTCGTAAATACATGAGAATAGGTTACCGATCTTAGTCTTTGTTCTTTCTCGTGCTCATAAATACATGAGAATGTAATCAAGTATACTTTTATCACTTTTTCGGACTCGTAAAGGTTATACGAAAAATGAACCCCTTGGAGTCTCCTTTAATCTCTTTTCAGACTCTCTAAACATGAAAATATTTCCAAGTGATCTTTCTTCCTTTCACGCTCATTAAAAGGTATCGAAAGGGCATCTCTGGAGTAGCAGTTTATCTCTTTTTCGGACTTCGGAGACTAAAATTACAAAAAAGGACAAACCTAGAATCGCCTTTAAGTTATTTCCAGACTCTCTAAACATGAAAAACCACCGAATTTTCCTTCTATGGAATTTATAAACTACACATTGAAGGACCCATATGCAAACTGACTCTAAACAATGCAAAGAAATGAGAAATCAAAATATTTCACTTCGATGAAAGCTATATTATGAGAAGGAGAAAACGTTTATCATTCTCATATGCACAATGTCCAAAATTTTTATTAAACTCATTGATATCAAGATACTCAAGAAATGATCCAAATATATTGTACACCAATACATGATTCTTGGCCCCCCTGCCATGAGGGGGAATTTGTTTTAAGAATTCAAGACCAAAAATGTCAAAAACCATGCAATTTCGCTACTTCAAATGCAAGGATGCCTCCAATCTAATGCAAAGTAAGAAATTGTTTTTTTTCTTTTTCAAAGATACACTAAAAGAAATAGAAATATTATTCAAAACAAAATCAACCCAAACAAAGCCACAATCCAAAGTACAAACTCTGGGCAAGAATCTCTGCAAGATAGACTAGGAAAAACTGAGCAGAAAAGGGAAAAAATCACCAAACAAGGAGATCAACGCTCCCTTTTCCAAGAGCACAAAGCATTGTAGCGCTCTAATAAACATTGCAGGGGATATTTGATCTACAATCATCGCTATTATATACACTCCAAGGGAGCACTACCCTTCCCATAAACTCAGAACAGAGGCTTAAAACTCAAAAAAAATTCACCCAAAATTCCCAGAATTTTGTGAAATTGTCAATGAAGAGGAGAGAAAGGAAATAGATCAGGAACAAGCAATAAAAATGATCTAAAAGTGGGAAAAAGGTATATTCAAACCAAGCAAAGAAAAATCAATGTTCGTTCCCTAGTGGAGTCACCAATTTCTATTGTAGGAAAATCCCCTTGCGGACAGGTGAATATCCTCTTGGATTCTAGACCCCTAATACCAAGACAGATAACATACAAATGGGCACTAACATCCCTGTGAATTCAATTACCTAATCAGAAAGAGAAAGAGAAGGAAGAAAATTTGATGCACCTTATTCTGTAGTTCGTCTTTGCTACCTCCATTCTGAGTTTGATCTCCAAACTCTTTAGCACCACTCGATACCTGCAATGCAATGGACAGAAAAAGATAAAGAACTCCTAATATACTCTACAAGATTAGACTAATCAAATTCATTTATCAATATCGACAATCATATGCAACAATACACAATCTTGAAGGGAATAGGCCAAGTAATATTGATGAGAACTTTAAAGAGATACTTACAATCTGTAGATGCAGTTGCAGCAGTCGAAGAGTTCTCTTATTTCCATCACATTACATTATCGGTACTCGTCAATTCAATGTTTCCAAGTCAGTTGTTGTGCCTCATCATGTTCAAGGGAAGTTTCACTTCAAACCATCCATCTGCAGTATTTTCAGTTTCAAGTTCCCATGTCAGTCCATACTCATTTGATTCACCATCTTACATCACTTTCATGTGTTAGTTTCATGTCGATGATGGGGGGATACATCAAGGCCCTCTTTCAACGAGTATTTTCTTTTCGACTTCAATACATCATCCGGGAATCAAAATTAGAAACCAGTTAGTACCTTGGGACCTTCATGCCTCAATGGAAGGCCTCCTCACCTCCGACAGCAGGTTTATATCACTGACCTCTAATTGGATGATTCCACGAATGTTCGACTTCAGCTCATTTATTCACATTTGTTGGATTGTACTAGGGTACCTTGGGATTCATTGACATCATTGGTGTTTTCCCTCGCACTTGTTAACAGTTTACCTCAATGACCAATAATAAAGTGGTTTCTACCATGTTCGACATCAAAACATCTATTCACATGGCTAGATTTGTGCCACATTGGGATTGGGACGAAGACCATGGGTTGAGCGTTCACTATGTTATTTGCTTTGCCCAGGATGTGAAGGAGATCAGTTGATCATGTTGATATATAGATTGTTACATAGATCCACATTGTAATTGTCTGTGGCTATGTTTTATCATCTCATAGCTCCAATGTGTATTTCTCATGGCTACGATCAGTTCATGTCATGGAGGCATGGATCCACATTGTATCTTTGGTGGCCATATCCTTAGTCAATATTTTTCATGGATCCCTAGTGTATTGGTCGATGGCCATTCTTTGAGTCATCTCATATTCTGAGCATAGGTATGCCTGCCTCCGAAATGGAACATCTATTAATATTGTTTAATGTTCATTTGCAACTTCTTCTAGGTTCTCCAACTCCACGCCCTTGCATTGAAGAATTATAAAGTTTTTCATCCATCAATTTCTCTTCTGACCTCACACTTTAGGGGGCATATTGTTACACATCAAATTTCCACACCTAGGTACCTCACCCTAAGTGTCGCAAGTGTCATAAAAGTGTTATATACACCTTGCTAAGTGTCGCATACACCTCGACACCATGAGATAACATATGTCACAATCTCTAGCCCATGTGGAGGAGAAATATATTATATGAAGGTCAAATACTATGTACACATGAATCATTATTAATATTCATGAAAAGGAAATTAATTTAGTGTGAGAATCCACCTCACATTTGGTTTCCTATTTTTAAGGGGAAGTTGAGGATCTCATGGATGGTTAAAATATTTCCTCCTTAAAATCCTTGAGAGATATTTCCTCCCTAAAATCCTTAAGAGATATTTTCTCCCTAAAATATCTTGGAGATCCCATTTTAGTGGATTTGATGAGTGATCCTCTCCATGGTGGTTAAGCCTCCAAATCCTACATAATGAAGGCTTTCCATGGAGAAGAGAGGGCAGAGTTGAGGTATCAAACTTATGATCTTGGGAGAAATATTTTGGTTATTATATTGGGAGCATCGTGCAAGGGTTGGATGAGGAGGACTTGGAGAGGTTGTTGCAACTACATCTACAGATTGTAAGTATTTCTTTAAAGTTCTCATCAATATTACTTGGCCTATTCCCTTCAAGATTGTGTATTTTTGCATATGATTGTCGATATTGATAAATGAGTTTGATTAGTCTAATCTTGTAGAGTAGAGTAGGAGTTCTTTGTCTTTTGTTGTCCATTGCATTAGGTATCGAGTGGTGCTGAAGAATTTGGAGATCAAGCTCAGATTGGAGGCAACGAGGACGGACTACAGAATAAGGTGCATCACATATTCTTCCTTCTCTTTCTCTTTCTGATTAGATAATTGAATTCATAGGGATGTTAGTGTCCATTTGTATGGTTTTTGTCTTGGTATTAGGGGTCTAGAATCCAAGAGCATATTCACCTATCCCTAGTATATGGTTGTACACTAAGCGTTGAGGACAATTATTTCATAAAGGGGATGGAATGTTAGGTAGCTAGAGAAGTAGTGAGAGGCCCAGAGGGCCCATAATGGAGGCAATTCAATGTAAGGTGGACTAGGTCCACTATAGTATTAAATAATGTCCATTATGGTAGTTAGTTTTATATAAAATGTAAGAGGACTTATGCTTCTAGATGGTTCCTCCTATAGAATGTTCTTAGGTGGTTGGTTGCACTATATAAAGGGGTTCATGCAATGTAATGAGACATGAAGAGAAGTATTGTATTTGGAGATGAAGCTCATTAGGAGGTTTCCCCCTCGAAGAGGCAAGTGAACAGGAGAGGATCCCTTCCATAATAGGATCCATTGTATGGTGTTTCCCTACCTCAAGGGTTTGGATATAATAAAGTGCTGGTTTTCTATATTGTTCCATATATCTTGTGTGGTGATTATATTCATATATCTTTGGTAATATTGTGGTACTTTGCATTCATTTCTTTGGTACTTAACACAAGCATGAAGGTTCTTGACCTTTCTCTTCATCATCCCCAATTGCAACTTCATTTGGATCATGTTCCACCTCCACCTCCATTGAACCGGATTAGTCAACAACCCTAATTCCTTAACCGAAATTAGAAAAACATTGGCAAGAGCCATGTGTCGAGAAACCACTAAAAAGGGACGCAAAAAACGCCAAATTGTTTTTTCAAGGGATCTTCTCCCAAACCCCCGTGTAGGGGGGCTCTTGCCCCCATGAGAACCCTTCGAATAGGGGGGTTGCACCCAATGCAATGTGAACACTAGGTCTAGTCATGCACATAATATAACAAAAACCCAACATTCTCCCACTTGTTGTTTTCTTTGCATACAAGGGGTTACAAGGTTACATAATAAAAAATTGCCAATAGATCATCTACACCAAGAGAACTTCTCATTGCTCACAATTTTTGTTAATGAATCTGCAACATTCTAGAAAGTGTCCAGCTTCATCATCAACACCTTCTTTTCTTCAACCATGTCTCTCACAAAATGATATTGAACATCAATATGCTTTGTATTTGAATAATAAGTCTGATTGTTTCCAAGAAGATTGCACTCTGACTGTCACAATCTATCCTTAAAGCTTGTTGTACCAACCCAATACCTGAACAGAATATTTGCAATGATACTTCTTCCTTTCTTGCATGAGTGGATTCCATGTATTTAGCTTATGTAGTTGAGAGTTCCACTACAGACTATATTTTTCTCATCCAACTGATTTCTCCTCCAAATAGGTTAAACACATACCCACTTGTAGATCTTATGTGATCGAGATCTCCAACCCAGTCTGCATCAACAAATCCATGTATATCCAACACTTTTTCCAATCCTCTTCTTCCTTGGTAGCACAATCCATAACTAGTAGTGCCACAAAAATACTTGAAAACCCTCTTTACTATCATCCATTGTTCCTTCCCTGGTATTGACATATACCTGCTCAAAACTCCCACTGCATGTGCAATGTCCGATCTAGTATAGACCATTGCATACTTCAAATTTCCAACCACACTAGGATACTGAACACAGGACATGTCATCTTCCTCTTCCTTTGTCCTAGACATTGATCTATAGATAACTTTACACCTATAGGAATAGGGACCCTGACCAATTTACATTTATGCATACCAATCCTATGCAATATTGTCTCAACATATTTCCTCTAATTTAACCAGAGTTTCTTGTTTTCCCAATCTCTTTTAGTTTCCATGCCCAAAATGAAATTTGCAACACCAATATCTTTCATGACAAACTTAGAGGACAACTGAGTTTTAACATCCTGGATAATCTCCTTGTCGTTGCATATCCACAACATATCATCCACATACAATACCAAGTAAATAAGATGATCATCGATTAATTTGAAATACACACAGTGATCCACTTTTCTCCTTGTGAATCCAAGTCCCAACATATAAGTATCAAATTTTTTATACCACATTCTTGGTGATTGCTTTAACCCATACATGGAATTTTTCATCTTGCATACCAACTCTTTTTTTCCCTTCACAACAAATCCTTCTGGCTGCTTCATGTAGATTTTTTCTTCCAGATCCCCATGTAGGAATGTTGTCTTCACATCCATCTGTTCTACTTCAAAATCAAACGCGACAACAATATATAAAAAATATAAATAATTGAAGTTAACTTGGAAACATGAGAAAATATCTCACCAAAGTTAATCCCTCGACATGGGAATAACCTTCTTCTACAAACCGAGCTTTATATTTCTCCACTTTTCCTTCTGCAATCAACTTCTTCTTAAACACCCATTTGCTTCCAATGGGATTTCTTCCAGTAGGAAACTCCACTAGATCCCAAGCCTCATTCTTGTCCAATGTTTCCATTTCTTCCACCATGGCCCATTTCCATAGTTTTTCATCCTCTGAATCCATTGCCTCCCTAATAGTTATAGGATCATCATCAATAACAGACAAAGAAAAAATTGAACATAAATTAGGTGGAGTGTACCTTTACGGTTGTCTTCTTTCTCAAACTGATCTCCTCAATACTAAAGTATGTGGATCTTCTTCTTCTGATTCATGTTCTTCTGTAGAGTATGATTCATCATCTTTCAACTCAAACTCTATTTTCTCTGGTTCTTCCTTCCTTGATAGGACTCCCTATTTGAAAACATCTTTGATTTCTCTAAATACCACATCTCGACTATACAATAACTTCTTAGTTTCTTGGTTCCAAATCTTATAACCTTTTATACCATCTTTATACCCAATAAAAATACACGTTTCAACCTTTTTATCTAGCTTACTCCTATTTTCCTTTGGAACTTGAACATAGGAATCACAACCAAATACCCTAAGATGTGTGAGAGAGGGTTTCTTACCAGTCCATACCTCATGTGGAGTCTTTTCATCCAGTGTTGATGAGGGTGATTGATTGACTAGGTAACATACAATACCCACTGCCTCTACCCAGAATTGTTTTCCTAACCCGACACCATTGAGCATGCACCTTGCTTTTTCCATCAACATCATGTTAATCCTTTATAAAACTCCATTCTGTTGAGGTGTAAATGGAGTATTCTTATGCCTTTCTATACCACACTTCTTACAAAAAAAATTGAATTCATTTCCACAGAACTCTCCACCATTATCTATCCTCGGCACCTTAATTGTTTTCTCTGTTTGATTCTCCACAAGATCCTTAAACTCTTTAAACTTATCAAAGACTTCTTATTTATTATTGAGGAAATATATCCATGTATTCCTTGAGAAGTCATCTATAAATGAGACATAGTACACATATTTTCCCACTAATGGAACCGACATAAGTCCAAACACATCATTGTGCACCTATTGTAAAATTCCCTCTGTCCTCTTTGCTTAAGTGGGGAATCTTACCTAATTATGCTTCTCATATACACAATGTTCACCGAAATCAAAATCCAGAGAGTAGTTAGACATACATTCAACCATACCTTTACCATGTAATATTCAAAGGTCCTTCTCTCTGATATGCCCTAGTCTTTGATGCCATAACATAGTCTTTTCTCCAAAAAATGTAGGAGTTTTTTCTTCTTAAGCTCCAATCTTAGGAACAATGGACCTATTGCACCCATCACTAATAGTGCTTCCCTACAACTTATACAGAGTTTCAAATCGAACTCCCTTCAGCAACACCATTGTTCCTCGAACCATCATGTGATTTTCTTTCTCAAACAATGTTTTTACCTTTGCATCATCCATTTTGCTTACAAAATCAAATTTTTGGCCAATCTTGGGATGTGAAAAACATCGAGTATTCTAATCCTTCCATCCATGAGCTTCAACTTGACCTTTTCTCATTCTATGATTTTGATTGTCGAGTCATCACCTAGGAAAACATCACCTCCATCATACCTTTCATATTTGCAAAACCACTCCCTGTGAGGAGTCATATGAAATGATGCACCTTAGTCAACCAACCATGCCTCATGATCTGCATGTGTGCTTGAAGAATCCAAGTACACATCCCCTCCTTCTTCCATGGAGGTTTTTTCTTCTGTAGAAGGAGCATCTTCATATCCCTTCGCTCTCTCAACACTTTTGGATCTACATTGCTTCTAGTAGTGCCCTTGTTTTCCACATCTCCAATATACCTTTACAAACTTTCCAAAAGATTTAGATCTTCGCTTAGATTTATATCTCCCACTTGAGGACTTAGATTTATTTCTTTCCTGTGAACGTCCTCTTGAAAATAAGGCATCTATGCTTTGTCCTTCCATGTTTTTTCGTCACATCTCCTCCAACAACAAGGATGAGAGAACATCATCAAAACTTAAAGTAGTTGTATTACTACCTATGACCACAACCAAACCATCCCACGAGTCTGGTAAAGAGCACAATAAGTTGATACACTTATCTTCTTCAAAAATATTAATATCAACAAATAATAGCTTACTTACCACTGTATTAAAGGCATTTAGATGCTTTGTCACCAAGTCTTTGTCTTTCATCCTCAAGTTGTACAATTTATTCCACGGGAACAATTTGTTTACCAAGGACTTTGATTGATACAAAGACCCTAACTTATTCCATAAATCCTTGGTTGTATATTCCCCTGATACATTCAATAATACTAAATCTAAGAGTGTTGGAAATATTTTTTTCATTGATGTCAAAGATAGGGGGAGCCTACATATGTCCAAGATAAATATTGCAAGGCTACAAATTTCCAAGATAAATATTGTAAGATGGAGATTGTTGAAAGTATTATTTTTGGTTTTTTGATGGTCAGTTTGGATACCCTATCTTTGAAGACATTTTCCCCCTACATACCTAGCTCAAATGGGAGCACAAGTTATATGGCTGGAAATCTTATTCTGATACATTTCCAATGGTATATGACATTCCCTCTAACTCCCTAGGAATGAGGAGATATGATGTTTTTCACCCAACAACCCAGCTAGAAAAGTGAGGTCGATTGAGCCAATCTTTATAGGCTGACCCTGAAAGTAGATATAGAATTACTATAAATATAGGATATGTGTGCACGTTTTTAGAACAACCAAGAACGAGATAAAGTCTGAGGTGTGAAAAAGTGACCTAAGGTGTGATAAAGGTGTTGGGGTGTGTTTTTGGGATCTAAAGGTGTGAAAGAGAAGTCTAAGGGATTTTCTTGGGGTCTTTCTTGTTCTCAAGTTGTCATCACTATTATGCTACTGTATGCGCTATTTTTATGTTGTGATGTTTCCTTGACTGTGATCCTACCATATGCATTATTTTGATGTTGTGATGTTGTTGTCACTGTGATACTACCGCGTGCACTATTTTGAGGTTGTGATATTGTCATCATTGTGATGTTGTTGTGTGCTCTATTCTAAGGTTGTGATGTTTTCATCAGGGATTATATTATGGAATGATGCTATGAGGTTGGCTAGGGAATGAAGGCTACACGTGACTAGGGTTTGAAGGATTGTTTGTGGAGTGAAGCATGTAGGTGAAGTTAGAAGTACTTTGTGTATGAAGATCTTGGATTGGTGTCTCCAACAGGTCGGTGCCTGCAAATATTGTAAAAATAGGTTGGTGCCTACATCTTGTCGAGATGGTTCTCAATTAAAGAGATTGGTGTCTTTAGTAGGATGGTGCCTACAATATTTGTAACAATAGGTTGGTGCCTACATGAATTTATAAAGATAAGTTTTATGGTTTTCTCTTGATTGGGTTTCCATGTTAAACTCTATGCATTGTGATTTGAGTTTATATGTGATTATTGTTTCCCGGTTAATGAATGATTGATGGATGGTTAAATAAAATAAAAATTATCTTATATTGATTCACCCCCCCTCTCAGTATAAGCATAAGTTCAACAAAGAGACATAGTTGGATTGTGCTCTTCGCCTTTCGATACAACTTTTCCCAGCCTTCTGTTGACATTCATGTAGGTGCAGTACCTGGATCCACAACGATCCACTGATCTTTGTCCAACAATAGATATTCCATCTTGAGCTTCCATGGCTCAAAACTTTGCCCATTAAATTTATCGATCTCTATTTTTGAACTGCTCGCCGTTTCTTTTCACCTGAAGAATCAATATTGCATATCTCCCACTATAACAATGTTTATCATAGACCCGAGTCAAAACTCTTGACCAAACAGGCATCCCCCTGAAGCCAATAAATGCTCTGATACCAAATGTAGATTTTAACCTTGTACAATTATTTACTGCAAACAGATTCTTAATAAAAATAGAAAAGATACAATGGCACACACCCACACATTACACATATATTTTACCCTAGAAACTCAAATCGAGAAAACCAACAACTTGTTTAGAGCCTCATCTCTAATCTTCTATTCATCATATCTTCATTGTTTACAATACAATATATATATGTGTGTGTGTGTGTGTGTGTGTGTGTGTGTTCCCGTGACATCCAAAACCCTTAATCCTTTGACCCATATTAATCAACAACCCTAATTCCTTAACCATAATTAGAAAACCATCGACGAAAATCATGTGCTAGAAAACCACTAAAAATGGATGCAAAAAACACCATTTTTTTTTTAGGGTGTTGCCCCAAAACCCCTGCATAGGGGGGCATCACCTCCTTGTGCCCCCGCACGCGCCTGATGCAATGTAGACACTAGGTCTAGTCGTGCAAAGAATATAACGCATACCCAATGAGGCTTCATAACATTTTCAAAGTTTATGCAAAGGGCTATGGATCCTATAGAAACAAACACTATAGAAACTCAAATCAAAAGAGAGCTAAAAACCCTTTATTCGTTCACAAATTTCATATTTATGCTTGTGTTCATTGGCTTTTGGCCTTCCAACTATCCAACTATTCAAATTCAATATTTCATATTCCAATGATTTCTAAAATTTCATTAAGAATGCCAAGCTTGCATTAATTTCTCAATTTGTCAAGTCTCCGGTTAAAAACAAGGCACAAATCCACGTGAGAGGGCCTATAGAAATGTATGCCAAAATTCATATAGGTGTCCTTTGGAGAAAGTGAGACAACATTTTGTAAATATTTCTTTGCCAACAAAATCTATATCCCATAATGTTTTAATTCGTCTCCATTCATTTGTATTGAATGTGCCAATTCAACCACTTTTTCATTAAAATTGACCAAAATTACCTTACTAAACACCAAAATGCACACCAATGCACAACTTTAAAATGCACACCTAACCCAAAGTAGATATGCTTAGATCCTAAAATTTAAACTAAAAGTTATGACAAGTCTTTCACACGTGTATATGGACTCTCATATATATATATATATATATATATATATATATATATATAACTTGTTTAGCCCCTACATCACTAATCACTTAAACTAAACATGTATTATGTAAATGCAATCCTTAAAATTATGTCAAACTTTGGATATTAAAATAATTTGCATATTTCACAAGAAGGACGATTGATAAAGGTAAGTTAGCGTGTGGGGGACGAAGAAAGCCAAAACGCGTAGTGTGACCCCACACACAAAGGTTAGCCTTATCTTTACTGTGATGATGACAAAGCTTTATTCATTCAATTAGCTTATTCCCATAGTAACATTTCAATTATACTCGTAAGCATGACGACACCGTGATGTCCTCGAAACATTATTATTTCCAATTTTAAAGATTAAAATAAATATTTTATGGCGGTTAAATCTCAACGCTTTTCTATGAAGATTTGGATTTATTCGAAACTTTACAAAATTCTTTGAAAATTTGGTTGAATTCAAAGGCGTACAAAATATTTAATAATTGAAACATAAGAAAGCTCTGAAATATCTGCAATACTTTTTTCTCTAATTTGTCCTTTTATGACTCCAAATCCCGTGTGTAATAAAAGCATTGGAAAGTTCAACTTCCCATCACATGCATGATCAGTAGTCCTGACATCCTCGAGCAGCCTTCAGCGAAACCGCACCAACATTATAATAATGGTGGCTCAAACAAAAACAGCAGCAGCGGTTACAGTTTTGTAGTTTAATATTGGAGCTTTTCACATCAAGTGCTCCCTTCTCAAGAATGTTTGGTACGAGACAACCTCTCATTTGTTTGAGGAGTGGGTTAATTTGGGAGCAATCTTTTCTCCCGAGTTATTTTTCTGGTAGGTTTGGCAGTTCGCTTTTAAATTTTTGGTTAATCCAGAATTTTGATCGATTTTTTGAGCATCTGGGTTGGTTTAAAATGGAGAAAAACCCTTAGGATAAAGTTTTGAAATGCATGGAATTTTGATCCATGTGAAACTTAGACTACCCCTAAAAATCTGGTCGGATTCAAGTCCATTTTTTTGCCTGAAAAGCAGGGTTGTTTGCTCCCTAGTTAGCCTACTCCTTTGTTTTATAAACACAATTTTTATTTGGTTAAATAAAAAAAGTTATATTACCTGAGAGGTTATGAGAACATATACATAGTAAGGTTCATGTAACATGTTATGCAAAAAAATGGAAACCAAAACCAGACCCAGACCCAGGTCCTCGACAACTTTGGAAAAGATGTCCATGATTGTACTAATTGCCATAAATAAGATATATAAATAACTAAAGTTACTACAAAGCAGGCCTGGGGTCGATATAAATATGTGCCTAGAAATAACAAAATTAAAAGCAAAACAAGATAACTTCATGCACCAGAAGCACCCTGACTCTCATCCTCTAGTGGAGAATGTGGCCAAGCCGGAGTGAAGGTGAATTGCGGACAGCAGGTTGGGAATCTCCACTTGATAGGATCGCTTGAGAAAGAATCAAATAAAGCATCCAGCCGACCACTGATGATATCTTGGCGAAAAAGTTGGTCCTACAACATCCCGACACAAGTTGAAAATGAGTTGCAATTGTTCCTCGAAGAAGCCACGTGAGGGAGTCAACTCAGGCATCGCTTCCTCGTTTTGAGTAACCACTATATCTAGACATGCAACATCTGGAGCCTCTTCTTCAACTACCATGGGAGCCACCTCCTCAAGAACAGGGAAACTCCAATTCTCTTATGGCTCCTGGGCAGGAGAATCACATCACGCGTGAGTGGAAGGGACTAAGAGACTCTAAGTATCCACATGAGCTACCACTGAGGATTCAATGGTAAGATGGGGTGGAACCAAAGGAAAATCCTCCTCTCCTAACACTGGACCTCAATCATCCTCGATCCAATTGTGAACAGTGGAGGGAGACACAACAGAAGGAGGAATAAGGGAAGGTAATGAAGCACAGGAAGGAGTTGAGTGAGTGCGGTTGGTCAGGAAACGATAATAGGTTGGTTTGTGCTTTGGTTTGCCTCTCTCTCTCAGCATGATAGCAGTGAAGAAATCAAAGAGCCAAAGTGAGGGAAGCAATTGAGCCAAAGGAGGAGAAGCCAGGAACAACACCGGGAGAGAAGAGGGATCAACAAACAAAACCAAAATGAGATACAACGGATGGATCTCGAGCACAAACGCATCGATATTTCTGGTTCCAACCATGGAAAGAGCCATTGAGCCTGATTTGACATCACTCAAATTTCATGTACTTGTGTAGATGCAATCCGACGCCATGACAAACCTGTGCATTAAGTTTCCCATGCGGTCCAGGCTCGCAACCAAGTCCCCGACATTAATGTTCTGCATCGAAGTGAAGTGAGGGAGGATGACAACAGTTGTCCACAATGATTCAACTGTCCGCATGTTCACTAAGTGGCACCCCATTCGGGGAAGAGTAGTCCCTCTGGGCTAAATCGAAACATTGCAATAGCAAAGAAGGGGATGGGAGGATATTGGCATCAATGGAAAGATCTTTTGCCATGAAAGAGACTCCTTTGTTCACTAACTTGTCAACAATTTTATTCGCCTCTCATCGGACATGGGAAGGGATTGGGATGAGAGAGGGATGGAGGAGGGAATTGAAGACCTGCAAGGAACTGAGGAGACGCCAGCTAGGGGAGACTTGTTGGAAGATTGATTGTTGTCATTGATGTCAACCCTAGTCATGGGTTTTGGACCGCAAGATTGATAAAGGTATTTGGACATGAAGGAAAATGCACATGCATATACAACACCCATGAATGGATAGTATACATCATTTTGTTTCCGATGGTATGTGACATGTCACATGGATCCTCATGGTTGAGGAAAAGTGAATTTTTGAAGATGACAAAGTGAATTGAAAAAGGAGGTACATGTAGGCCCTGAAAATAATTAAAGAAAATAATTACAAAATAAAAAAGTGTCAGGTCGGCCCTAATGTTAAAAGGAAGTGACATAAATGGTATAAATAAATATCATTATACATTCATTTGATA
>ML813451.1:82657-98156 GCA_009831015.1 Picea engelmannii | reverse complement strand
GTCTTCTTACATTCGACTTATTCTATTTTATTGCAAGGCCTTATTAATATTGACCTTTATTACATCCAAATATATTGTTCTACCTATGTGCGGGTTAGGACCCTAACATGTCCTCCCCCTTAAAAAAAGTCTTGTCCTCAAGGCTTGAGATGTGGAAATTGATGCAGAATGGTAGTTGGTTCCTAAGTGGCATTTGCTAGAGTTGTATCTTTCCAATATACTAACACTTCCTTGATGGTTCTCTGACGCAGGCGACACTCATGCTGGTCCAAAACTGCTTGTGGCTGTAACCAAATGGATCCTTCCTTGGCTAACTTGGGAAGGTTGGTTTGAATTTGGCACTTAGTTCCAATCACCTTATTTAAGCATGAAACATGAAAAACAAGATGTAGCTTTGAATGACTGGGAAAAGATAACTGATAGGCCACCTGTCCCACATGCTTGAGAATGGTAAAAGGACCATAAAATTTGGGCGCTAGCTTCTGACAATGCTCGACCTTAAGGGATTTTTTCTTGTAAGGTTGTAGTCGAAGACACACCTGATCCCCTTCTGCAAATTGACGTTCAAAGCGACCTTGATCTGCTTGTTGCTTCATGCAATTTTGTTCCATGACCAAATTCTCATTGAGGGTACAGAGAATAGCCTCTCGAACTATAAGTGTTTGGTCAACTTCTTGGACCTTCGAGACACTAGGTAAGTATGAGAGAACTGAATGTGGCTTCTATCCATATACCGCTTCAAAAGGAGTCATGCATGTAGTTGTATGGTATGAAGTGTTGTACCACCATTCAGCTAGGGGTAACCATTGAGCCCACTGATTTTTCTTTTCCAAGGAAAAACACCTCAAACATGTTTCCAAACACTTGTTGACAACTTCTGTTTGACCATCAATCTGGGGATGATAAGTTGTGCTGAGATGCAATTGGGTGCCTTGTAGCTTGAACAGTTCTTGCCAAAAATTGCTTGTGAAAGTTGGGTCGCGATCAGAAACAATAGAGTGCAGCATGCCATGAAGCTTGAAGACCCGATCCATGAAAAATTGAGCCATTGTGGATGTTGTAAATGGGTGTTGAAGAGCATACAAATGAGCATACTTGGAAAGGCGATCAACAACCACCATGATGATTGATTTATTTCCCGATTTGGGTAAGACTGTAATAAAATCCATAGAGATTTCCCTCCAAGTAGCAGGTGGAATTGAAAGAGGTTGTAGTGTGCCCGAAGATTTAACTGTTTCTCCCTTGTTGTGTTGACACACATCACATTCAGTGACAAAATTACGAATGTCCTGTTTCATACCATCCCAGAAAAAAGAACGTTTGACCCTGTCATAGGTTTTGGTGAACCCGAAGTGCCCCGTTGTGGGTGTAGCATGAAGCTCAGAAAGTACCGTGGATTTAAGATTTGATTGTTTACTTAAATACAAACGACCTTTGTATCGAAGCTCATCATGGAGCCAAGAGTACCCTGGGGAAGCTGGAGAATTGGACTGTAATTGTTGGATCAAATGCGAACTTTTGCGATCTTGTAGATTCCTGGAGAATGGCTTGGAGCCAATCTGGTATAATGAAGGACAGAGAAAAAATGGATCCTTCATCTTCATATTTTTGGGAAAGTGCATCCGCAACCAGATTGTCTTTGCCTTTCTTGTAAATGATCTCATAATAATATCCAAAGAGCTTAGTCACCCATTTTTGTTGCTTCGGGGAGCAAATGCATTGTTCCAGAAAATACTTGAGGCTTTGATGGTCTGTCTTAATTTGGAAGCGTTTCCCCAATAGATAAGGGCGTCATAGATCAACTGCATGCAAAATATCCAACATTTCCTTTTCATAGATTGATTTGCCTAGATTTATTTCAGATAGTTGTTTGTTGGTAAAGGCCAAAGGTTGACCCTCTTGCATAAGGACAACACCAATTCCTTTCCTTGAAGCATCACATTCCAAGACAAAGGTCTTTGTGAAATCAGGAAGGGCCAGGACTGGAGTGGTGCATATGGCCATCTTCAAGGTTTGAAAAGCTTGAGCAGTGGCTGGAGTCTAAGTGAAAGAGTTCTTTTTTAGGAGAGCTATGAGAGGTGCTACAATCTTTCCATAATTCTTAACAAACTTGCGATAATAACCTGTTAAGCCCAGAAATCAAAGCAATATTTTGAGAGTCTTTGGGTGAGGCCAATCTTGCATAGCTTCAATCTTTTTAGGATCCACCCTGACGTCATCCTTGCCAACCAAATGACCCAAGTACTTTACTTCTGAGGCATCAAAAGCACATTTAGACTGTTTCAGGAAAAGTTGGTGCTGAGAGAGTAGATGGAGAACTTGATCCACATGAGCAAGATGGTTTGTCCAGGTTTTTCTATAGATGAGGATATCATCAAAGAAAACTAAGAAAAAATGGTGGAGAAAAGGACGGAAGACATGATTCATGAGGCTTTGGAAGGTGGAGGGGGCATTACACAAGCCAAAGGGCATGATCAAAAACTCATAGTGGCCCTCATGAGTTGTAAAGGCAGTCTTGGGAATGTCTGCCTCTTTCATACGTATCCGGTGGTACCCTGAACAAAGATCAAGTTTAGTAAAGAATTGAGCGCCACTCAATTCATCCAGGACGTCATCAATGACAGGAATGGGAAATTTATCTTTAATGGTAAGTTTGTTGAGGGCACGAAAGTCAGGACACATTCGCCAAGAACCTTCTTTCTTCAGGACCATGACCACAGGAGAAGAGTAGGGGCTCGTACTAGGGCGGATAACGCCTGCATTAAGGAGTTCCTGGACCATTTTCTCAATTTTATTTTTTTGGGAAAAGGGGTGACGATACAGACGGATATTGGGAGGAAGGGTTTTGGGTACAAGGGGAATGGAATGATCATGAACACCATGGGAAGGAGGGAGTCCCTAGGGAGTGGAAAAGACCAGTTGATGTTTAGAAATGATGGCTTGGAGGTCTTGCGGCATCGAGGGTGTCTATGTTGCTTGTATGGCACGGAGTTGGGCAATAACACCAGAATGACCTTTTTTGAGTAGCTTTTCCATGCAATGGGAACTAATGATATCAGGTGAACCGACGGTGATGCCCTGGAACTAATATTGGTGGCCCTCCTGGTCAAATCGCTTGGTTAATTCCTTAAAATCCATGAGAATCGGACCCAAAGTCCTTAGCCAGTCTACACCCAACACAATATCACAACCGCCCATGTCGACAGCAAACATATGAGATTTGTGATTTTATGGAACCCAAAAACCATGGTGTTGGATAGTTTTTACTCCACTCCCTGGACTCTCTTTGCTCACTATCGATCATTTGGAACTAGTAAAGAAGGAGTCATTACAAATGCTTATGGCCCTCAAATGCCCCATGAAAAGGATACTTTCCTGAAAATCCTATCCGTCTTGGTGAGACAAAGATGATGGATTATAGGTGGTGACTTCAACATCATCCTCTCCTTGGAGGAAAATAAGGGAGGTAATAGGAGACTAGACAAAAATAAAAATGGTTTCCAACAACAAATAAAGGACTTACATATGATAGATATTGAAGCTAGAAATGACACTTTCACTTGGACAAATCGTCGCTCTGGAGCACACTAGGTGGCTTGTCGTCTTGATCGTTTCCTTGTTTCAGAATACCTGATGGTGGAAGGGCCCCTAATAGAAGCCAATATCCTCCCACAATCAAGATCAGATCATTGGCTAGTTCATCTTTTGATTGATATCACCAGTACCCCCCCCCAAAAAATCCATTCAGGTTTGAAATTTTTTATCTAATGCATCAAGTTTTCCAAGAACATGCCAACACATGGTGGGTGAACGTTGCAATTTCACATGGGTCCATAATGTACAGATTCCAAAAAAAATTGAAAATTTTCAAACAACATCTTCCAGGTTCGAATAAAAATGTCTTTGGTAACATTTTTCAAGCACAACGGTATCTAGAACAATGCCTTGAAGAAATCCAAAGTCATCTCATATCCCAAGACCATTCTAATTCTCTTCAGGCCAAGGAGGAGCTTTTGAAACAACAACTAGTAGAAAGATATAAGCAAGAGGAAATCCTTTGGTGCCAGAAATCAAGGGTGCAATGGCTAAAGGAGGGAGAAAATACTATGTTCAATTCTTTCATCGCTACATGATTCATAGAAGATATGTCAATCACATAACCAAAATGGAAAATGACTAGGGCCAACAAATCATGGACCATAAGGGAATTGAGAATGAACTTACTATTACAAGGATCTATTATTCGAGCCAATCCCAGAAAGATCACAGGCCTTCAACAAAATCAGCCAACACATTCCAGCTCTCATCACCTAGGAACAAAATGAGGCACTCATGAGACCTATCACAATCTAGAAGGTGGATCCAACAATAGAATAGATTCCAACTGGGAAAGCTCCAAGTCTCGACAAATTTACAACTGACATTTTCGACCATTGTTGGCCCATGATTCGAGAAGAAGTTTGGCTGTTAGTCGACGACTCTCGTATCTCTAGAAAAAATTTACCAGTGTTCAATGCTACCTTCCTAACTGTCATTCCAAAGGAGGATCAAGTCTCTCACCCCCAACAACTCAGGCCAATCGCTCTTTGCAATGTGGTATACAAAATAATAACCAAGGTAATGGCCCTTAGACTTAAACCTATCCTTCCATTCATGATCTCTCAGGAGCATTTGAAATATGTCGAAGGGCGCTCAATTTTGGATAGTTTTATCTAAGCGCATGAGGTAATCCACTCACTAAAATCCATGCGGACTCCAGGTATGCTCATCAAGCTATATCTCTCAAAATGTTTTGATAAATGAAGCTGGAAATGCATCAGGTCTCTTCTTTCTGCTTTTGGTTTTTGCAATGAATGGATAAATTGGGTTCTCAACCTCATATATCCAACTTTCTTTTATATCCTAGAAAATGGTGTTCCTTCAAATAATTTCACCCCCTCCATGGGATCCCCTTTCCCCTTTATTTTTCATCATCATGGTTGAAGGTTTAAGATGATATATCAAAGCTTCCATTGCGGAAGGTTCCCTCCAGGGCCTCTCCCTACATGGTATCCAATCGACATCCTCTCACAGTCAATTTATGGATGACACCATGACGATGGGTACACCCACAACTAAGGAAGCCTTGAAGATCAAAATCATCCTATCTAATTTTAGCGAAGCCTTGGGTACATCCATCAACCATGCTAAATCCCAGATATTCTTCTTTAATAATCCTATTGCAATCCAAAACCACATCTCTCGACTTTTTGGCTTCTCTAGGAGTTCCCTTCCATCCAAATACCTTGGCATTCCCCTTACAGATTCATCCACTCGCACTATCTCCTAGGATCCTCTCATCCAATCTCTAACACATTGCCTGAATTCTTGGACCTTTCTCTCTCTTAACCTTCCTGGTCATGTAGTCCTCATCAATTCGGTCCTCCAAGCTATTCCCATCTATCTCTTTTATTCTCTTACCGCTCCACAATTTGTGCTTAAAACCATTCACAATCTTCAAATGAAATTTCTTTGGAAAGGTCACAAAGAAAGACACAAATGGGCCTTGGTCAGCTGGGATAACCTTTGTGGACCAAATATCATCAGAGGGCTTGGGATTCGTGACCCATGCACGTTGAATGAAATAATCGGCACCAAGATTTGGTGGAGCTGGCTAAAGCATCCAAAGGATTTATGGGCGCGACTTTGGAAGCGAAAAATATGCCCCACAATAGAAGAATCCAACCTTATCAGAATGAATGAGAAAATCCCTAGATTGTGCATTTGGAATGTTGCTTGGCGCAATCGCCACCTCATACAGGACCATGATTTCTGGGAACTAAGGGATGGAAGAGAATCCTTATTTTGGTCAGACTCATGGAAACAATTACCATCATTACTCTCTCAAGAAAACATGCTAAACCTCCACACTCAAATGAAAAACAATGGCAGCATGAAGGTAGCGGACCTATGGAAATATTTGACTCCTCCTTCTCAATGGAGAGAATGGAAAGTAACGCACAGTGAGCTCGATCTGCCACTAGATTGTAACTTAGGGCCCTGGAAAGAAGCCACTACCCTTAGGAAAATACACATAAGAAATGGAATAGACATTCTTCTATGGGCCCATTCATTCCTTGGTACCTTCACCATCAAAGAGGCATATGGTCTCAAGGCTCAGTTTCACCTCCAGCCTAAGGACAAGATATGGCACACCATATGGAAATCGCACCTCTGGCCAAAAGTATCCATTTTCCTTTGGCTTCTAATCCAGAATCGCATTTTAACTTGGAACAATTTGAGGAAAAGGGGATTCAATGAACCCTCTACAGGCATACTTTGCTCGCAACCAGAAGAATCTATGGAGCACCTCTTGAATCAGTGCTCCTTCAGTTCAGGAATATGGGACTCTGTGGCCCAAAGTATGAGGAAAACAGATAGAAAAAATGATAGCATTATTCTTACAATTGAGAACTAGAGACCTACAACGTTCCAAAATCCAATACTTAACAAAATATTGAAACTTCTCCATGGCTTCGTCGTGTGGAAAATTTGAAAGGAAAGAAATAGAAGATTTTTTCATTCCAAACACTCTCTGGAAATTTATGTTTGGTCCGAGATATATGAGAGCACTCAAGAAAGCATGATATCACAACAATGGTACGAAGAAGATCTTTCTTATCCTAGAGAACAGTGAAATGGACATTGTTGCCACATAAGAGAACAATGAAGTCTCACGTCAAAATAAGGCCCATAATCATAATAAAAAAAACTAAATATAAAATTCAGATGGACACTCTTTCCATTGAAGGGAACAATGAACTTTCATGTCAAAATAATGGCCATCACGGGATATAAACATGAAGCCCCTAAGGGACTTGTCTTGTTACTTAGGTGTACAAGAAATTTAAAATATCTTTTAATATTTATTTTCTTTTTCTTTTATTTTATTTTTAAATATTTTTTTAATTAATTTTTTTTAATAAATCTTAATAAATTATTGGAAGAGAAAAAATATATTATATCTTAAAAATTATTTTTATTAACATATTATAATTTCATAAAATAATTTCAAAGTAAAAAGTAAAATGTCAAAAAAATGATAATCAATTTAAGAGTAACATCCATTTTTATAGAGATGAAAAGCATGGAAATTTGAACCCAAAATGTATTTATGCATGACAAATTTTGAATTTACATACTAGAGAACTGTTAACACTTATTAACATTCAACTTTGTTAATGCATTTTGAAAATATTTATAATTTAATTTTGAATTTACATACTAGAGAACTGTTAACACTTATTAACATTCAACTTTGTTAATACATTTTAAAAATATTTATAATTTTTTAATGCATTTTGAAAATATTTATAATTTTTTTTATAAAAAATAAAAATAAAATAAGTATAAATAACAATAACATCTTCTTTTAAAATTATATTTGAATATTATTTATGTGAAATCTCTTGAAATTATATTTGAATATTATTTATGTGAAATCTCATGTTTATTTAATTTCCTTTTTCATCTAACAAAGACAATTGTTCAAATTGAATTTGTTTCATGTATCAAGATTGTACCACTAAAAATAATGGTCACTCTTAAAAGATTCCATCCATTATCCTTGTAATCAAAATGGACAATATATTATATCAAATTATTGTTAATAACATAAGCAACAAAAAAAGAGAAAGAACGATGATTGGGAAAGAATTGATATTCACATAAATCACAAAAAGGAAAAACAACAATGGTTGGGACCTTGCACACCCAAGGTTGAAATTCATACATTTCCAAGAAAATGCATTCAAGAGAGTATATTTTACCACCTTCTAAAAAAAAATATTTAAAATTATTATTTTAATTTTTATGTTTATGTTGATAGGTGTATATCTATTGAAAATGGCTAGAATTAATGGGGTTTTAATTATTCAAGGGCTTTTAATAGATAGAATTTCATATGCTTTGAATATTCTTCATCGTCACCATAAATGAAAGACTATGATTTCAAGAATTAAATTCCTTGCATGACAAAAGTTGTTCGTTCGTCATTAAAAATGTGATTAGTACAACAATGACGATTCCCTTTAGATATAGATATTTTAATGAGTTTAAATTTTCACAACACTTTGATTTTTTACTGCATTTACATTTTTTCACCTAAGCCCTCGGCTTCGCTTTTTACATGGTGGCAGGTGTTAGTTGTACGTGGATGAGTGGGGCTCCACGCGACCTTCTTTACCAGCTTACCAACATGCGTTTTTAAAAATAATGTTGCATATTCCTAATGGGGCGTTCACTTCCTCTACTCCGCACACAGTACGATTCCTTCTCCTATGTAATGGTCTTTCAAGGGATTTATTTGAACGGTTTTGTCTTTTTTCCAAATGAAAATTTGCACAAAAATTATATTATATAATTTATTTTTTTACATCAACAGAGTCTATGATCACTACTAATACGTCCACATTGGATCGACAGAAAAATTCACAACAAATCTTAGCATAATGATCTAAAGTGAAATTGCCCATACTTTAAGATCAAAGAGAACCAAAATATAGAACACCCATAATACAGGGAAACAATATAGACTAAAAAAATCTGTGAATATTGTCATAAACCAAACCAAAAGAAGATTCAAAACCAAATTTAGAAAAGGAAAAAAAGGAATTAAAAGATATCCACATGGTGAGTGGGACCCACAGTCTCTCCTTCCCAAGTAAAATAAGTAATTCTTCCTTTTGTCTCCGAGAGGGCTTGCTTTGATAGTTGATCGACATCCCCATTTGCTTCTCTGAAGATGTGATGAAAGTAAATACCATTGAAAGTAGGGATCAGATCCTTTATTTTGCGTTTCCAGCCTTCAATATTGATGGTTTGGAGCTTTCCTTTCTGTTCCAGCCAATCAATTATCACCTTTGAGTCCCCCATAACCTGTAATTAATGAAGGTCCAAAAGCTTTGAGATGGTAAGCATGGCCCAAGATCCTAAAAATTCAGATTTTGCATATGAACCGGCTCCACAATTGAAATACCACCGAAAAACTTGTGAACTTGAAGTTTTTATAGTTCCCCCTGCACCACAATTTGTTCCTCCAGCTACGGTCACTCCATCGAAAGTGTCCAAGGAGTAACCATCCCTCCTCAATATCGGGTTCTGTCTAACTCTCTGTGAAGTCCGATCTGGTAAATTTAACTTTAAAGCTCCTAAAAACTTAAATACCATTTCCCAGGTCGAGGGTAAGTACCCCTCAAAACAACATTTATTTCTTTCCTTCCATATAAACCAACAAAGAAGGATCGAAATTCTGTTTGAACAGTTTCTCATTAT
This sequence comes from Picea engelmannii, assembly GCA_009831015.1. Lineage (NCBI taxonomy): Eukaryota > Viridiplantae > Streptophyta > Pinopsida > Pinales > Pinaceae > Picea > Picea engelmannii. Next base: position 88,844 of record ML813451.1, on the reverse strand, counting down.
ATGATGGGATGATGAATGCAGATAACCTAAGTTCAATTGCTTCTTCGAGCCAGGCTGAAAATGGCGGACAAATGGTTCTTGAAAACATAAAAGTTTAAATGTACATACATATTGGCTTTGGGGATTTACCCTATATTCTTATTGACGAACCATCACAGGGTTCGGTTTCAGAATAAAGAGTTGTTTTATTATCATGTCTATATATATCTTTTGGTCTGCATTCTTTTTTATGCTAAATTTTATATAGATGTCTAGAATGATTTCTTTTTTCCCTTTAACCCCGCAGGTTACCATGGATCTTTCATTTAATTAGAGGGTGCATTGTGATAGGATTCTCGACTTGTTTGCTACTACATAGTGGGGAATTCAACGCAGGAAAATGTGAAGTGAGCATCCTAACCCTAAGTCTAGCCTCTAAACCCTAACCCTAATATTATATGTTTACAATATTTCAAGATTATGAATAAGAAATGACCTTTGTGTCACAGGGCATGCCACTTTAAACAAATTCCATCTTTAACCTCAAATTATTGGTTGGATTTCCTTAGATGAGAGTAGCCTGCATATTTACTATAGTTTATGTTAGGGTCCTAACCTGCACATAGGTAGAACAATATATTAAGATGTAATAAAGGTTAATATTAATAAGGCCTTGCAATAAAATAGAATAAGTCGAATGTAAGAAGACCTAATAGAAGATTCTACTTCTAGAAGGATCTTCCTCTATATGCTTCTTTTGATAGACATATTTAGTATAAACAGGAGTCGAGGGTATGAGAAACCTAGCTTGAAGATTATTTTAATAGAGCTCTGCTCGACTGGAGGTTGCCCCCTCGAAGAGGCCCGTGAACATTGCTCTCAGAATCAAAGTGTTATTTATGTTGTTATTCTTATATCATTTCAGTGTTATTGTGGTGATTGTTCTGGTTAAATTACTGTTATTCTGCCATTTCTAGCATTTTTATTTAGGTTTTTCATACTTTTATATCTGGTATATTACAAGTGGTATCAGAGCACTTTCGTTGGCAAAAATTGTGGGTAATTTTTTTTTTCTAGGGTAGATACGTATTCCGACATCTTTAAGCCACAGAGATCTATCATTACATGCATAAACCCGCGGTTGAGGGATTCATACACGCAGGAAATACAAGTGGTTCTTAAGCGCACATCTGTTGGCCACCCTTGTAACCCGTGTTGGTACCCCTTCGAGTGGTAGTGCATCAGACAAAACCTGTGTACGGATCGGCCTAGATTTCCTGAAGCCCTCTTTAGATAAACCGATTGACTGCTTGACTTCTATAGTGCCACCGAGAACAACACTCGGGAAGATACTCTCTAATACATGGGTAGTCGGGTAGTATGGCTAAGGGTATGGTCTATCCTCCTTAGTTAGTGCCCTGAGATATTGGGTCGATTACTATTGTTGGACCCTGCATGTATATCAGAGAACTATAACACAGGGAAAACCCTTGTCTGTAGAACCCTTGAATACCTAACCCTTGGGGACAGAAACATAAACAAATTAAAAAAGACAAGATCTATTGTCACACAACTGTGTTCGGGTTGCCAAGTAACTACACATTTCTTCCTGGTTAAGAATTTGGGCATTTCACCACTGCAACATTCTTCAGACCGGAGTAAAACTCCGCAGGTGTAAAAAAAAAAAAAAAATCTGGAAATTTTTTCACCATTATTTGAGACCTATTCCATTGGATTCATCTCTTCGCCCTTATCACATTCATACATATCATTTTTTGGCGAAATGTTTTACCCCACCCGCCCCTTTTCGTTTCCCTCGTCCTCATGGCCCATACTCATAGCCAAGACTTGGAAGATCGCTTCAATACCTTGCAATCTAGTCTCACCGAGACCCAACAAGAAGTGAAACAACTCAGTGTCAATGTTGTCGCCATCAATACAACCATGCATTCCTCAATGGAGGAAATCAAACAAGACCTGACCACCCAGCTTGATTCTATCTTTTCGACACTCTGCACCAAGTTGCATATCCCTACAGATAACCCTTCCTCTGACTCACCTCCACATATTGACGATGAACATTCCTCTCATTCCCATAACTTTCAGCACCATCACTTTCAACGTGACTACGCCTTCCGCGGGTGGATGTGACCAAATTTGATGGCTCAGACCCCACTAGTTGGGTAACCCAAATGGAACATTATTTCTCTTTATACGACATTACATATGACTTGGCCAAACTTTGGTATGGTGTTCTCCATCTAGATCAAGAACGTTGGCAATGGCGGCAATGGAGAAAAACTTCTCATCAAGGGTATATTGCTTGGACACACTTTGTGGTAGAGATTTATGAACGCTTTGACACTAACACCAACCATTTGGGTTGTTTGACAAAGTTGAAACAATCAGGAACATTGGAAGACCTTATAGCTGCCTTTGAGCGCCTGGATTTTCGGACATAGGGTATGTCTGATGCCTTTTTCCGAGAGTGTTTTATCAGTGGCCTCAAGGATGAGATTCAGGCCCATGTCCTCATGGCTTGGCCTTAAAATTGGGTGGAGGCTACTAACAGAGCTAAAGAAGAACAATAGGTTGTATCTTCTCAAAACTAGAAACCCTCCTTTATCCCTCTCCCTAAACCAGTAAATCCAACTACTCCCTCCACTCCACTAAAGATCCAAAAATTGACCAGGGCTGAAATGGCTAAACGCCAACTCAAAGGTCTTTTTTATAATTGTGATGACAAATATTTCCCGGGCCATAAGTGTAAGGAACAAAATATTTTTATGGCCATTTTCGAGGATATTTCGGAAGAGGATGTTGAAACTCCCCTTGTGTCTGAGTCACCTAAAACCACTGACATAAGACCTCCCTCAGACCCTCCCGAAGTAGAACTGGTCATTTCCCTCAATGCTCTCAGTGGATTCTCCACTCCCCAAACCGTCAAGCTAATCAGTTACATCAATCATTGAAATATCACCATTTTGGTTGATAGTGGAAGAACCCATAATTTTATTCATCACCGAATTGCCCAAAAAACTCATTGCCACATCCATGCCATCAATAATTTCCAAATCATGATTGCCAATGGTGGCTCCATGAAATGTGGAGGGTTCTGATTTTTCTCTCATTCTGAGAGCGAATCACGAAGAAGACAAAATTTCCCATCTAAGAGATGACCTTCCTGTATTGCTTAGCAGAGATCAAGGAAATAGCACTAGGTGGGACAACCTCGGGTATCCTGTACAATTTCCTGTTCAAAGTAATAATAACACTACGAGGCCTAGACTCATATACAACATGACGTTTCCATAAATAAGGTTGGCCCAAAAGAACATCACAAACTTCGAGAGGAGAAACATCACACAATACCTCATCTTTAAAGGGATAGATGTCGTACGACAGTCGACACTGTTGGCTAACGCGGAGATTGCTTAATTAGCGAAGCCATCCAATGGTGTAGGGTTGTGGGTGCGGCGTTGTCGACAAGGCCAGCCGCTTGACGACCTCTGTTGAGATGAGGTTCTTCTGGCTACCACTATCAATGATGAAGTGTAGCGGGGTGCCTTTTACCCACATATGTGAATGGAAGAGGCACTCTCCTTCTTCTGGCTTGTCTGTTTCACCATGCTGGAGCTTGGTGGTAGAAACGATGGCACTGGGTTCCGCATCAATGATCCGTCTGCCCCTTTCTAGTTCTGACTCAGAGTCATAACCCACATCTTATTTATAGGCTTTCACTTCGGCCACCAGCATCTTCTTTGAGCGACAGTCAACAGTGTTATGCCAAGGTCTCTTATGGAAGTCGCACCACTTCCTGGTATATTTCTTTGTCTTTCCAGTGTCCTCCTTTGATTGCGGCTTGGAATGGTTGTCCTGATACTGTCCATATTTTCTCTGTCTTTTGTTCTGTGGGTTGGGGCTACCCTTTCCTGGTTTTTTTTGTGAGGGATTCCCCGGCCCAAATTGTCGCGTCTTTTGTTTGATCTTCTGCTCGATTTTGACGGCATATCGATAGGCTGTGCCCAAGGATGAGATGTCCAAAAATTCCATTTCAGTCTAGATGTATCTATGCAGAGCACCATGATACTTGAGCACCATATGTCTCTCTGAATCTTTGATACCTAGCTTGGTGCTCAAGGTATGGAAGATATTTTTGAAATCTAGCACTGCATGGTCTCTTTCTTGCCGCAGTGTGGTCCATTTGGTATACAAGTCATCATAACTTCTGATAGGGTAGTATTGTTCCTTAATAGAATCCCTGAAGGATTCTCAGGTGGTCGTGACTGTAAGTAATGAGGGTTCCTTTGTTTCCTTTTGCTCACAGAAAGTTTCCCACCAATTTTTGACATGGGGAACGACTTTGAGGAGTGCAAAAGTAATCTTTTCTCTATTCGAAAAGTTATGGATAGAGAAATACCCTTCTAGTAGATTCAACCACTTGTCTACAACATCTGCGTCTATATGACCTTCAAATATAGGAATATCGAAGTTTATTTGTACCTTGAAGGGGGCAGTGCCTCCGCTCGAAGAATATGCGTCACTCGTTGGTAGTCGCCGAAGGATTTGCGTGAAATTATCCATCATCTCGTTCCTCTGTTGTGTGAGGGATTCCTCAATCAACATTTTGAAAGGATCTCCTATCCCGTCATCTTTCTTTTCTCCTTCCATGAGAGGTCACTTGAGTGTGTGAGAGCTTTTGTCCTCAAGAGAAACAAGCTCGAGACACAAATCTTTGTACTCCGACCTCATTGGGGACATGCATTAAGACGACAAGGAGCAGACTGCTTTGATACCACTGATCCAGATTTTATGAGCAGAACAAAATGACTAGAGATTATTTCCAGATGCTTAACACAGAATAAAAGAGATACAACAAAACTGGTTTTCTATTCAATAAGGAAATAAGCTGAAACTGTAAAATGCAGCGGAAAACAAGCTTGTTGGAATGGTGGCGGCATATCTCTGAGAAGAGATGTGACGATTGTGCTCATTCGCAAGAAGATCATTACAATGAGGATCTCAAGGCATTTTTAGAATAAACATTATTTTCAAAAACCCTAAACATCCAAAAACCTAACCCTAGGAGATGAAGCGCCAAAATTCATGTGGGCCACGTTTGGGTAAGTCAGTACATCAACTTCCCGGGGTCGTAACTTTTGCATACGATCTCCGTTTTAGGCATATGATAGCCCATTGGAAAGATATATCTGAGGACTACAACTATTGCACATGATGAAATTTTGTAATTGCAACATACCCCAAAAAACGTCATTTAGGGCCCCAAAACGACTCTGGAAGTTCAGGACCCGAAAAACTGCTAAAAATAGTAAATTATCAAAATTGCTAGAAAGTTGTTTTGAGCGAACTGAAAAAGGTGGGTGGCCACCGATATCCACCTGGATCAATCCTCCATCCTTAGGAATCAATGGTATCCATTGCGTTGAGTTCCCCCATCAGATGAGGAAATTTCTGCTAAATTTGGCCCCGGGTGAGCCACTTGCCTTGGTGTAGGAGCTGCCCTGCTTTGATGAATCGATAAAGCTGGATCCTTTGTTGTCGAGTGCCCTTGATATATGTATCCATAATTTGATCAATGGATGCCTTGTTGATTAAGGTTGGTTGTCATTGATGTCAACCCTTGAAGAAAGACTCGTAGCACAAAGGTTTGGGTAATGGACCCAATATTGTTTGATGTAAATATGACTCATTATTGTTTTGTAATTGTTGATAAGAAGTAAATATGGATGAACTCCAAAGTTGTCCCCTTATGGTGAAAGCCCTCACGGGAAGACGCTTTGTGGAGTAAGAGAACCCATGCTTAATTGTGGAATAATGAGATGAAGGAAAGTGAATTTTCCAAGCAAAATATTCTATATGGATAGTGCTTGTCATGTCATTTATGGTGGTATGTTGAATGTCACACAATTCCTCACAGTTAGAGAGTTATGGCCATGAGAAGTTGGAGATCCCAGGTTTGGGTAATGGACCCAAGTTTGTTTGATGGGTAACGGTATGAGTTATGATATATTTTCAAATAATACTATTCTATATGGATAGTACATGTCATGTCATTTCTGATGGTATGTAGAACGTCACATAACTCCTCACGGTTTGAGAGTTATGGCCTTACAAAGTTGGAGGACCCTCATATGTCATCTAAAAGCCCCAAAAGGTCAAAGTAATCAAAGTGGTTTAAGAGATTTTA
>ML813451.1:47569-58513 GCA_009831015.1 Picea engelmannii | reverse complement strand
AAATCAAACTCTTTACTAAGAACACTTTCCTGAGAAAAGTTACAGTTGTCTTCTTCCAGAACTCACACTTTTGAAGAATGTTCGCAGGCTACTTATATATTCACCTGCGAGAATGCCTGATTCTCGCAGGCTACATTAATCTGTGGTGCGAACTTATCACACTGTACTCATTGTTAGGGTGCGAACATGTTCTTAAAGGGGAAAAAAATAAAAATCTCGAACCTTCTAGAAGGGAATCTTCTAGAAGGGTGAGTTGGCTTTCGAATGGTTATTCAAGTGCTGGCATTCCAGATATCTTGGGATCATTTCCTATCCAAGTAACTAATCAATCTTCTCCTATATATTGAGGGGATTGCTCATGGAAAGGGTTAAGCAAACAAGCAGCAAGCTAGCTAGAGATTGATTATAGAATTAGTGCAAGACTGTATGGATGACTGATGCTACAGCAGCAAGAGACAACAACAAGGTCATCACAAGTGGTTGATTTTCTTCATGCATGAGCAAGTGTGTGTGTCAGAGCTAGGAGCCATCAAAAGGAGACCTACGACATCGAGGTTCAGGTTGTAAGTTTCACTTTCAATTAATTCAATACAACAATATGTCCCTTTCCCATAAAGATGATGTCACTTTATTACATAACTCCTTGATCATATGTATAGACTAGTTATTGAATATATTAATCTGCCTTTACTTCGATTGGTTCGTTCTGTTGTGATCTGGACGGGACGAGAGCATTGGAGCAAAGATTGGAACAACAGAGATCTAAGAAAAGCGTTCATAAGGTATGTCCATGATCCTCATTTCTCAGTTCATTCAATAATCTAGATCTAGGGAAAGTGTATTATTCTGTCCTGTTTTGTTCTAGATCCAGGTGGATCTAGGGAGATCGGTTTGTGTCCGCACTCACGGATTTATCCAATAACAGGCGCTTCATCTCCTAGGGTTAGGTTTTTGGATGTTTAGGGTTTTTGAAACTCCTGTTTATTGTAAAAATACATTGAGAGCCTCATTGTAATGATCTTCTTGAGAGTGAGTGAAGTCGTCACATCTCTTCTCAGAGATAAGCCGCCACCATTCCAACAAGCTTGTTTTCCGCTGCATTTTACAGTTTCAGCTTATTTCCTTATTGAATAGAAAACCAATTTTATTGCATCTCTGTTATTCTGTGTTAATCATTTGGAAATAATATGTATTCATTTCGTTCTGCTCATAAAATTTGGATCAGTGGTGTCAGAGCGGTCTGCTCCTTGTCGTCTTAATGCATGTCCCCAATGAGGTCGGAGTACAAAGATTTGGATCTCGAGCTTGTTTCTCTTGAGGACTAAAGATCTCTCACACCCAAGTGACCTCTCATGGAAGGAGAAAAGAAATATGACAGGATAGGAGATCCTTTCAAACTGTTGATTGAGGAATCCCTCACGCAATAGAGGAACGAGATGATGGATAATTTCGCGCAAATCCTTTGGCGACTACCAACGGGCGACGCATCTTCTTCGAGTGGAGGCACCGCCCCCTTCAAGGTACAAATAAAATTCGATATTCCTATATTTGAAGGTCAGATAGACGCAGATGCTGTAGAGAAGTGGTTGAATCTACTAGAAGGGTATTTCTTTGTCCATGACTTTTCGAATAGAGAAATGATTACTTTTGCGCTCCTCAAAGTCGTTCCCCATGTCAAAGATTGGTGGGAAACTTTCTGTGAGAAAAAGGAAACAGAGGAACCCTCATTACTTACAATCACGACCACCTGGGTATTCTTCAGGGATGTTATTAAGGAACAATACTACCCTGTCAAAAGTTATGACGACTTGTATACCAAATGGACCTTACTGCGGCAAGAAAGAGACCAAGCAGTGCCAGATTTCACAAATATCTTCCATACCTTGCGCACCAAGCTGGGTATCAAATATTCAGAGAGACATATGGTTCTCAAGTATCATGGTGCTCTGCATACATACATCCAGACCGAAATGGAATTTCTGGACATCTCATCCTTGGGCACGACCTACTGATATGTTGTCAAAATCGAGCAGAAGCTCAAACAAAAGACTCGACAATTTGGGTCGGGGAACCCCTCACAACAAACTCCAGGAAAGGGCAGTCCCAACCCACATAATAAAGGATAGAGCAAAGATGGACAGTATCAGGACAACCAGTCCAAGCCGCAAGAAAATAAGGACACCGAAAAGACAAATAAATATACCGGGAAGTGGTGCGACTTCCATACGATCCCTTGGAATAACACTGCTGACTGTTGCTCAAAGTAGACGCTAGTGGTCGAAGTGAAAGCCTCTAAATCAGTTGCGGGTTATGACTCTGAGTCAGAACCAGAAAGGGGTAGATGGATCATTGACGCGGAACCCAGTGCCACTGTTGCTACCACCAAGCTCCAGCATGGTGAACCAGATGAGCCAAAAGAAGGAGAGAACCTCTTCCATTCACAGATGTGGGTAAAAGGCACCCCACTACACTTCATCATTGATAGTGGTAGCCAGAAGAACCTCATCTCAGTAGAGGTCGTCAAGCGGCTGGCCCTGCCCACAACACCGCACCCACAACCCTACACCATTGGATGGCTCCACCAAGGAAGCAATCTTCATGTCAGCCAATAGTGTCGACTGTCGTACGACATCAATCCCTTCAAAGACACGGTATTATGTGATGTTGCTCCTCTCGAAGTTTGCGATGTTCTTTTGGGCCAACCTTATTTATGGAAACACCATGTTGTATATGAGTCTAGGCCTCATAGTGTTATTATTACTTTGAACAGGAAATTGTATAGGATACCCGAGGTTGTTCCACCTAGTGCTATTTTCTTGATCTCTGTTAAGCAATGTAGTAAGGTCATCTCTCAGATGAGGAAGTTTGTCTTCTTCGTGATTCGCTCTCAGAATGAGAGAAAAATCACAACCACATCCAGGGTCTTTGCGACCGACCTCTCCACACAACAAAACCAAGTAGATAAGGTCATGGAAGAGTACTCAGATATCTTCTCCTCACCTACCTGGGTACCTCTGCACTGCCAGGTCAAGCACCCCATCGATCTGACCCGCGATGCACTATTTCCCAATGGGCTAGTCTATCGTCGCTCTCTGTTAGAGAATGAGGAGATCAAGCGACAGATACAAGAATTTCTCCAAAAGGGGCACATCCATCCTAGCTCATCACCTTGCGGGAGCCCAATCATGTTGGTACAGAAGAAAGATGGAACCTAGCGACTTTGCATTGATTATCGGGCTTTGAATAAAATCACAGTCAGAAACCGGTACCCGATTCCCCGAATCGACGACCTCATTGATCAACTCATGGGGGCCAAATACTTCAGTAAGATTGATCTGAAGTCTGGCTATCACCAGGTCTCGATAGAACAGACAGATGTATGGAAGACCGCCTTCAAGTCAAAGGAAGGCCTTTTTGAATGGTTGGTCATACCCTTTGGTCTGACAAATGCTCCAGCCACTTTCATGAGGATGATGGACGATATCCTGTGACCATTCACCAATAATTTTGTAGTGGTGTATCTTGATGACATTCTCATTTACAACAAGATTTGGGTCGAACACTTGCAGCATATTCAACATGATCTGCACACCCTGCGGCAGCACAAGCTATACACCAACCTGGAAAAATTCTCCTTCAGCATGGACATGGTCCATTACCTAGGCTACATCATAGATCAACATGGCATACATGTGGATCCAGCCAAGATCCAAGTCATCTGTGACTGGCCAGCCCCAACCACATTCACTGAGCTTCGAAGCTTCTTGGGCCTTGCCAATTTCTACCGCAGGTTTGTGTTGGGATTCTCCCATATTACATGGGCCCTAAGCCAAATAACAAGGGGTGGGTAAGGAGAAATTTGCATGGGGCCGGCCCCAACAACAAGTGTTCGATGATTTGAAGCAACGCTTGTGCTCAGCCCCAGTACTTTCACTACCAGACCTGCAACAACCCTTTTAGATTGAGACTGATGCTTCAGACTATGTTGTGGGTGTCGTTCTCACGCAGCATGAACACCCCATGGCCTATCATAGTTCGACACTATTAGATGTTGTCCGTAAGTACCCTACTTATGAGAAAGAAATGTACTCCATTGTGAAAGCCTGCCACTAGTGGAGACATTCCATTCTTGGGAGGGAGACAATCATCCACATTGATCATAAGATATTGTAGTTCATGCAAACACAAGGAAAATTGCAGAATGATCACCACCAAAAGTGGTCCACATACTTGCAGCAATTCCACTTCAAAATCAAGTATAAAACAGGAAGCACCAACCGCGTCGTTGATTGCCTTAGCAAATCACCAGTCGTGACACTCACCACGGTGCTAGACTCCTGCGGCCATGAGACCTCTGGATGGCCCCAACTCTATGAGACAGACCCGGACTTCGCCACCACCTACCAAATGTTGGGCGTAAAGGAAGATGTCGATAATTTCCATCTTTAGGATGGGTTTTTGTGTCGTCTGGGCCATATATGTGTTCCATCAAGTGAGTGAGAGAAGCTGATCTGGGAAGCCCACTACAGTTGGGTGGCAAGACACTTCAACATCGAAAAGACAGTGGAGATGCTACAAAAACATTTCTACAGGCCGAAACTTCGACAGGAGGTCAACAAGTATATCAGGTCTTACACTGCTTGCGCTATTGCCAAACCAACCACTAAGAAACAGGGCATGTACACCCCTCTTCCTACTCCTGACAGACCATGGGAATCCATCTCAATGGACTACATGTCGGGCCTCCCGTCCACCAAGCGGGGAAACGACAATGTTTTTTTGGTTGTCGATCGCTTTTCTAAGATGGTGATTCTGGTTGCTTGCAAGAAGAGAATCACGGCAGAAGCCACTACCAAGCTCTTCTTTGAACGAGTCTGGGTACATTTTGGAATCCCACAAACCATTGTCTCAAATCGGGATAGTCGATTTCTCAACACATTCTGGTCGAGCCTCTGGTCACTACTGGACACCAAGTTCACCAAATCCACGGCCTTCCACCCCCAGACAGATGGCCAAACCGAGGTAGTAAATCGAATGATCATGCATATCCTGTGCATGTATAATTCCAAGCACCCTCACACATGGGATGAGAGTCTTCCCTATGTCCAGCATAGCTACAACCGAACCCTGCATAACTCAACTAGCCACAACCCCTATCAGGTGGGGTTGCGATTCCAACCATTGGGTCTCATAGATGTTGCACTTCCCCTTGCGTTCACCTCAACCAAATCCTCTCCTGCTCCAACTGAGGCTGACAAAGCTACCCAGTTCATTGAGAGGATCCAACACATCCACCAACAGGTTCAAGATATCCTACAAAAGTCCAATGACAAGTACAAGCAACGCCATGAGCAACATCGGGTTCCACATAAGTTTCAAGTGGGCGACAAAGTTTGGTTGCACTTGCAGAAAGAACGCCTTACATGACCCCATCGGAAGCTTCACCCACTCCGTTATGGGCCGTACACCATCACCAAGGCTGTGGGGGATAATTCTTTTGCGCTCAACATTCCTTCTTTCCTTGGCTTGCACCCAGTGTTCAACGTGGACCTCCTTCGGCCTTATTTCCCACCATTATTGGACACCTCAGACATAGTAGAACAAATGACACCAACAGAGCTCAACCTCGACTACATACAACAGGAATCCAATGATCATATTGTGGACACACAGATCAAGGGAACTTGACAACAAAGTATCCAACTTTATTGAGTCGTTAAAGCAGGGCAGCTCCTGCACCAAGGCAAGGCTCACCCAGGGACAAATTCAGCATAAATTTCTTCATCTGATGGGGGAACTCAACGCAATGGAGAACATTGCTTCCTAAGTATGGATGATTGATCCAGGTGGATATCAGTGGCCACCCATCTTTTCCAGCTAGCTCAAAACAACTTTCTAGCAATTTTGATAATTTACTATTTTTAGCAGTTTTTCGGGTACTGAATTTCCGGAGCCGTTTTGAGGCCCTAAACGACGTTTTTTGGGGTATGTTGCGATAAAAAAATTTCATCATGTGCCACTGTTCTAGTCCTCGGATAGAGATTTCCAATGGGTTATCATACGCCTAAAACGAAGATCGTATGCAAAAGTTACGACCCCGGAAAGTTGATGTACTGACTTACCCAAACGAAACCCACATGACTTTTGGCGCTTCATCTCCTAGGGTTAGGTTTTTGGATGTTTAGGGTTTTTGAAACTCCTGTTTTTTGTAAAAAGTCCTTGAGAGCCTCATTGTAATGATCTTCTTGCGAATGAGTGCAACCGTCACATCTCTTCTCAGAGATAAGCTGCCACCATTCCAGCAAGCTTGTTTTTCGCTGCATTTTACAGTTTCAGCTTATTTCCTTATTGAATAGAAAAACAATCTTACTGTATCTATGTTATTTTGTGTTAAGCATCTGGCAATAATTTGTAGTCATTTTTTTCTGCTCATAAAATCGATATCAGTGGTATTAGAGCGGTCTGCTCCTTGTCGTCTTAATGCATGTCCCCAATGAGGTCGGAGTACAAAGATTTGGGTCTCGAGCTTGTTTCTCTTGAGGACAAAAGCTCTCGCACACCCAAGCGACCTCTCATGGAAGGAGAAAATAAATATGGCGGGATAGGAAATCCTTTCAAACTATTGATTGAGGAAGCCCTCATGCAACAGAGGAACGAGATGATGGATAATTTCTCGCAAATCCTTCGGTGACTACCAACGGGCAACACATCTTCTTCGAGTGGAGGCACCGCCCCCTTCAAGTTACAAATAAAATTCAATATTCCTATATTTGAAGGTCAGATAGACACAGATGTTGTAGACAAGTGGTTAAATCTATTAGAAGGGTATTTCTCTGACCATAACTTTTCAAATAGAGAAAAGATTACTTTTGCGCTCCTCAAAGCCGCTCCCCATGTCAAATATTGGTGCGAAACTTTCTGTGAGCAAAAGGAAACAAAGGAACCCTCATTACTTACAGTCACGGCCACCTGGGAATCCTTCAGGGATGCTATTAAGGAACAATACTACCTTGTCGAAAGTTATGACGACTTGTATACCAAATGGACCACACTTCTGCAAGAAAGAGACCAAGCAGTGCTAGATTTTACAAATATCTTCCATACCTTGCGCACCAAGATGGGTATCAAATATTCAGAGAGACATATGGTTCTCAAGTATCGTGGTGATTTGCAGACCCTGCGACAATACAACCTATACGCCAACTTGGAAAAATTCTCTTTCAGCATGGACAGGGTCCATTACCTATGCTACATCATTGATCAACATGGCGTACATGTGGATCCAACCAAGATCCAAGTCATCCGTGATTTTCCAGCCCCAACCACACTCACTGAGATTCATAGCTTCTTGGGCCTTTCCAATTTCTAATGCAGGTTTGTATTGGGATTCTCCCATATTGCATGGGCCCTCAGCCAAATAACTAGGGGTGGTGGTAAGGAGAAATTTGCGTGGGGCCGGCCCCAACAACAAGCGTTAGATGATTTGAAGTAGCACTTGTGCTCAGCCCCAGTACTTTCACTACCAGACTTGCAACAACCCTTTGAGATTGAGACTGATGCTTCAGACTATGCTGTGGGTGCCATTCTCACGCAGCAACGCCACCTCGTGGCCTATCATAGTGCTACACTACCAGATGTTGTCCATAAGTACCCTACTTACGAAAAAGAAATGTACTCCATTTTGCAAGCCTGCCGCCAGTGGAGACATTACATTCTTGGGAGGGACATAGTCATCCACACTGATCATAAGCCACTGCAGTTCATGCAAACACAAGGAAAATTGCAGAATGACCGCCACCAAAAGTGGTCCACATACTTGCTGTAATTCCACCTCAACATCAAGTATAAAATAGGAAGCACCAACCGCATCACTGATTGCCTCAGGAGACCACTAGTTGCGACACTCACCACGGTGCTAGACTCCTGCAACCATGAGACCTCTCGATGGCCCCAACTCTATGAGACAGAATCAGACTTCGCCACCACCTACCAAATGTTGGGTATAAAGGCAGTTGTAGATAATTTCCATCTTCAAGATGGGTTGTTTTGTCATCTGGCATATATGTGTTCCATCAAGTGAGCGAGAAATGTTGATCTGGGAAGCCCACTACAGTCGATTGGCAGGACACTTCGACATTGAAAAGACAGTGGTGATGCTACAAAAACATTTCTACTGGCCGAAACTTTGACAGGAGGTTAGCAAGTATATCAGGTCTTGCACTGCCTGCGCTATTGCCAAACCAACCACTAAGAAACAGGGCCTGTATACCCCTCTTCCTAATCCTGACAGACCATGGGAATCCATCTCAATGGACTACATGTCGGGCCTCCCATCCACCAAGCGGGGAAATGACTGAATTTTTGTGGTTGTCGATCGCTTTTCTAAGATGGCGATTTTGGTTGCTTGCAAGAAGAGCATCACAGCAGAATTCACTGCCAAGCTCTTCTTTGAACGAGTCTGGGTACATTTTGGAATCCCGTAAACCATTGTCTCAGATTGGGACAGTCGATTTCTCAGCACATTCTGGTCAAGCCTCTGGTCACTGCTGGACACCAAGCTCACCAAATCCATGACCTTCCACCCCCAGACAGATGGCCAAACCGAGGTCATAAATCGAATGATCATGCATATCCTGTGCATGTATAATTCCAAGCACCCTCGCACATGGGATGAGATTCTTCCCTATGTCCAGCATAGCTACAATCAAGCTCTGCATAGCTCAACTGACCACAACCCCTTTCAGGTTGGGCTGGGATTCCAAACATTGGGTCCCATAGATGTTTCACTTCCCCTTGCAGTCACCTCGATCGACTCCTCTCCTGCTCCAATTGAGGCTGACAAAGCCATTCGGTTCATTGAGAGGATCCAACACATCTGCCAATAGGTTCAAGATATCCTACAGAAGTCCAATGACAAGTACACACAGTGCCATGATCAACATCGTGTTCCACATAAGTTTCAGGTGGGCGACAAAGTTTGGTTGCACTTGCAGAAATAATGCCTTACAAGACCCCATCAGAAGCTTCACCCACTCTGTTATGGGTTGTACACCATCACCAATGCTATGGGGGATAATTCTTTTTCACTAAACATTCCTCCTTTCCTTGGCCTGCACCCAGTGTTCAACGTGGACCTCCTTCGACGTTATTTCCCACCATTATTGGACACCTCAAACGTAGCAGAACAATTGACACCAACAGAGCTCAACCCCGACTGCATACAACAGGCATGTTGGATCACTGAGAGGGGGGGGTGAATCAATAATAATGTAATTATATTCCTTTTTCTTCAAATGTTATATCAATGTAGAATTATTATCCAATAATGAGCAGTAAGAAATAAACAATCACACACATACACAGTACACTAGTGTTTTACATGGAAAACCAAATCAGGAGAAAACCACAGAATGCTTTTTCTTATATGTCTTGAAGAATTACATTCATTGGAAGAACCAACTTCCTTTGTTTTCCAGTTGCAACTGGAAGGAGGTTCCAACCCCCTAGTTTCTCAGGCTACAACCTGAGGGAAGCTCTAACTCCCCAATTCTCTGGCTACAACCAGAAGGAGGCTACAACCCCCAATGTTCTCCAGCTACAACTGGAAGGTGGCTACAACCACCTGTCCTTGCCTCGTCCTACCACCTTGAAGTAGAAGTAGAATTATGGAACCACTGTCACACTATCACTGTGAGATATACCGTTGTAAACTTGTACCAATAAATCTGAACCATGCATCAACCTGTACCTCAACCTGTAATCAACCTGTACCATAAACAAGTGCATCAACCATGCACCAACCTGTAATCAACCTATACCATAAACAAGTGCATCAACCATGCACCAACCTGTAATCAACCTGTACCATAAACAAGTGCATCAACCATGCACCAACTTGTAATCAACCTGTACCATAAACAAGTGCATCCAACCATGTACCAAGTATGTTCCAATCATGTGTCAACTACTCATCAAATATGACTCATCAATATGTACCAACATCATCAACTATACACCTCATGCATGTGCCAACTCATCAACTACTTGTCTCAACCATGTACTCAACATGTACCTCAACCAAAATCCCTCATAAATTTCATCATCCAAATCTTATTTGTAGCTCTGTAATAGACCTGGTGTATATCATCACATTCCTTCAAATCTTCCTTAACTTTAACAACAAGAGACTAGCATTTTCATCAAACTTTTCTTTAGTCTCACATGCCTAGTTTTGGATTAGTCAACAACCATAACTTGAAGTAATCATAACTTTGTACCTGTAATGTATAAAGATATGACATTGATATACAATGTTCTTCAGTGTGTTTTGTGCAATTCCTCCAAGTGTCACTACTTGGAACCTATCAGAAAAGGAGTTATAGAAAAAATGACATACCTTGTTGAATTCTGGCTTATTCTAGAGAGCGACCTTGTAGAGCGTGCCCTGCACAAAATATTTTATGAATTGATTTTAAACTATTACAAAAAATACTATAGATTATACCCTAACCAACACATTTGGTCTCACTGAATTTTGAGTTTTAATGAAGAAGTTATTACGTTTTTACCCGAAACACCTGATTTTGACTAGTTTCAGGATTGGCCACAAACCCTATTTTCCACTAAGTATAACTCCCAAAATAAAACGACCCACAAGATGAATTTTTTACCATAGATACTTGGATATGTTTTCTCACTTTCATAGAAATTTCACGGTCTGAATAATTATAGAAAAAAAATTATAGCAAAAATGGTGAGATGACCTGTAAATAACATACCTTAGAAAGCACCATCAAAAGAGTTTATCCTTCCTTGCATTTCGGCCTTCTTTTCTTCACCTTCACTCAGAATTCTAGTTTAGATATCCTTGGTTACCTTAGACACATATAGATATTCAATATGCTCAAGTGTGATTCAAATGAGAGAGCCTTGCCTCTTATTTAT
>ML813451.1:15459-32695 GCA_009831015.1 Picea engelmannii | reverse complement strand
TTTATTATTTACCTTTTAAAATCTCTTAAACCACTTTGATTACTTTGACCTTTTGGGGCTTTTAGATGACATATGAGGGTCCTCCAACTTTGTAAGGCCATAACTCTCAAACCGTGAGGAGTTATGTGACGTTCTACATACCATCAGAAATGACATGACATGTACTATCCATATAGAATAGTATTATTTGAAAATATATCATAACTCATACCGTTACCCATCAAACAAACTTGGGTCCATTACCCAAACCTGGGATCTCCAACTTCTCATGGCCATAACTCTCTAACTGTGAGGAATTGTGTGACATTCAACATACCACCATAAATGACATGACAAGCACTATCCATATAGAATATTTTGCTTGGAAAATTCACTTTCCTTCATCTCATTATTCCACAATTAAGCATGGGTTCTCTTACTCCACAAAGCGTCTTCCCGTGAGGGCTTTCACCATAAGGGGACAACTTTGGAGTTCATCCATA
This sequence comes from Picea engelmannii, assembly GCA_009831015.1. Taxonomy (NCBI): domain Eukaryota; kingdom Viridiplantae; phylum Streptophyta; class Pinopsida; order Pinales; family Pinaceae; genus Picea; species Picea engelmannii. Next base: position 32,213 of record ML813451.1, on the reverse strand, counting down.
TTTACTTCTTATCAACAATTACAAAACAATAATGAGTCATATTTACATCAAACAATATTGGGTCCATTACCCAAACCTTTGTGCTACGAGTCTTTCTTCAAGGGTTGACATCAATGACAACCAACCTTAATCAACAAGGCATCCATTGATCAAATTATGGATACATATATCAAGGGCACTCGACAACAAAGGATCCAGCTTTATCGATTCATCAAAGCAGGGCAGCTCCTACACCAAGGCAAGTGGCTCACCCGGGGCCAAATTTAGCAGAAATTTCCTCATCTGATGGGGGAACTCAACGCAATGGATACCATTGATTCCTAAGGATGGAGGATTGATCCAGGTGGATATCGGTGGCCACCCACCTTTTTCAGTTCGCTCAAAACAACTTTCTAGCAATTTTGATAATTTACTATTTTTAGCAGTTTTTCGGGTCCTGAACTTCCAGAGTCGTTTTGGGGCCCTAAATGACGTTTTTTGGGGTATGTTGCAATTACAAAATTTCATCATGTGCAATAGTTGTAGTCCTCAGATATATCTTTCCAATGGGCTATCATATGCCTAAAACGGAGATCGTATGCAAAAGTTACGACCCCGGGAAGTTGATGTACTGACTTACCCAAACGTGGCCCACATGAATTTTGGCGCTTCATCTCCTAGGGTTAGGTTTTTGGATGTTTAGGGTTTTTGAAAATAATGTTTATTCTAAAAATGCCTTGAGATCCTCATTGTAATGATCTTCTTGCGAATGAGCACAATCGTCACATCTCTTCTCAGAGATATGCCGCCACCATTCCAACAAGCTTGTTTTCCGCTGCATTTTACAGTTTCAGCTTATTTCCTTATTGAATAGAAAACCAGTTTTGTTGTATCTCTTTTATTCTGTGTTAAGCATCTGGAAATAATCTCTAGTCATTTTGTTCTGCTCATAAAATCTGGATCAGTGGTATCAAAGCAGTCTGCTCCTTGTCGTCTTAATGCATGTCCCCAATGAGGTCGGAGTACAAAGATTTGTGTCTCGAGCTTGTTTCTCTTGAGGACAAAAGCTCTCACACACTCAAGTGACCTCTCATGGAAGGAGAAAAGAAAGATGACGGGATAGGAGATCCTTTCAAAATGTTGATTGAGGAATCCCTCACACAACAGAGGAACGAGATGATGGATAATTTCACGCAAATCCTTCGGCGACTACCAACGAGTGACGCATATTCTTCGAGCGGAGGCACTGCCCCCTTCAAGGTACAAATAAACTTCGATATTCCTATATTTGAAGGTCATATAGACGCAGATGTTGTAGACAAGTGGTTGAATCTACTAGAAGGGTATTTCTCTATCCATAACTTTTCGAATAGAGAAAAGATTACTTTTGCACTCCTCAAAGTCGTTCCCCATGTCAAAAATTGGTGGGAAACTTTCTGTGAGCAAAAGGAAACAAAGGAACCCTCATTACTTACAGTCACGACCACCTGAGAATCCTTCAGGGATTCTATTAAGGAACAATACTACCCTATCAGAAGTTATGATGACTTGTATACCAAATGGACCACACTGCGGCAAGAAAGAGACCATGCAGTGCTAGATTTCAAAAATATCTTCCATACCTTGAGCACCAAGCTAGGTATCAAAGATTCAGAGAGACATATGGTGCTCAAGTATCATGGTGCTCTGCATAGATACATCTAGACTGAAATGGAATTTTTGGACATCTCATCCTTGGGCACAGCCTATCGATATGCCGTCAAAATCGAGCAGAAGATCAAACAAAAGACGCGACAATTTGGGCCGGGGAATCCCTCACAAAAAAAACCAGGAAAGGGTAGCCCCAACCCACAGAACAAAAGACAGAGAAAATATGGACAGTATCAGGACAACCATTCCAAGCCGCAATCAAAGGAGGACACTGGAAAGACAAAGAAATATACCAGGAAGTGGTGCGACTTCCATAAGAGACCTTGGCATAACACTGTTGACTGTCGCTCAAAGAAGATGCTGGTGGCCGAAGTGAAAGCCTATAAATAAGATGTGGGTTATGACTCTGAGTCAGAACTAGAAAGGGGCAGACGGATCATTGATGCGGAACCCAGTGCCATCGTTTCTACCACCAAGCTCCAGCATGGTGAAACAGACAAGCCAGAAGAAGGAGAGTGCCTCTTCCATTCACATATGTGGGTAAAAGGCACCCCGCTACACTTCATCATTGATAGTGGTAGCCAGAAGAACCTCATCTCAACAGAGGTCGTCAAGCGGCTGGCCTTGTCGACAACGCCGCACCCACAACCCTACACCATTGGATGGCTTCGCTAATTAAGCAATCTCCGCGTTAGCCAACAGTGTCGACTGTCGTACGACATCTATCCCTTTAAAGATGAGGTATTGTGTGATGTTTCTCCTCTCGAAGTTTGTGATGTTCTTTTGGGCCAACCTTATTTATGGAAACGTCATGTTGTATATGAGTCTAGGCCTCGTAGTGTTATTATTACTTTGAACAGGAAATTGTACAGGATACCCGAGGTTGTCCCACCTAGTGCTATTTCCTTGATCTCTGCTAAGCAATACAGGAAGGTCATCTCTTAGATGGGAAATTTTGTCTTCTTCGTGATTCGCTCTCAGAATGAGAGAAAAATCAGAACCCTCCACATTTCATGGAGCCACCATTGGCAATCATGATTTGGAAATTATTGATGGCATGGATGTGGCAATGAGTTTTTTGGGCAATTCGGTGATGAATAAAATTATGGGTTCTTCCACTATCAACCAAAATGGTGATATTTCAATGATTGATGTAACTGATTAGCTTGACGGTTTGGGGAGTGGAGAATCCACTGAGAGCATTGAGGGAAATGACCAGTTCTACTTCGGGAGGGTCTGAGGGAGGTCTTATGTCAGTGGTTTTAGGTGACTCAGACACAAGGGGAGTTTCAACATCCTCTTCCGAAATATCCTCGAAAATGGCCATAAAAATATTTTGTTCCTTACACTTATGGCCCGGGAAATATTTGTCATCACAATTATAAAAAAGACCTTTGAGTTGGCGTTTAGCCATTTCAGCCCTGGTCAATTTTTGGATCTTTAGTGGAGTGGAGGGAGTAGTTGGATTTACTGGTTTAGGGAGAGGGATAAAGGAGGGTTTCTAGTTTTGAGAAGATACAACCTATTGTTCTTCTTTAGCTCTGTTAGTAGCCTCCACCCAATTTTAAGGCCAAGCCATGAGGACATGGGCCTGAATCTCATCCTTGAGGCCACTGATAAAACACTCTCGGAAAAAGGCATCAGACATACCCTATGTCCGAAAATCCAGGCGCTCAAAGGCAGCTATAAGGTCTTCCAATGTTCCTGATTGTTTCAACTTTGTCAAACAACCCAAATGGTTGGTGTTAGTGTCAAAGCGTTCATAAATCTCTACCACAAAGTGTGTCCAAGCAATATACCCTTGATGAGAAGTTTTTCTCCATTGCCGCCATTGCCAACGTTCTTGATCTAGATGGAGAACACCATACCAAAGTTTGGCCAAGTCATATGTAATGTCGTATAAAGAGAAATAATGTTCCATTTGGGTTACCCAACTAGTGGGGTCTGAGCCATCAAATTTGGTCACATCCACCCGCGGAAGGCGTAGTCACGTTGAAAGTGATGGTGCTGAAAGTTATGGGAATGAGAGGAATGTTCATCGTCAATATGTGGAGGTGAGTCAGAGGAAGGGTTATCTGTAGGGATATGCAACTTGGTGCAGAGTGTCGAAAAGATAGAATCAAGCTGGGTGGTCAGGTCTTGTTTGATTTCCTCCATTGAGGAATGCATGGTTGTATTGATGGCGACAACATTGACACTGAGTTGTTTCACTTCTTGTTGGGTCTCGGTGAGACTAGATTGCAAGGTATTGAAGCGATCTTCCAAGTCTTGGCTATGAGTATGGGCCATGAGGACGAGGGAAACGAAAAGGGGCGGGTGGGGTAAAACATTTCGCCAAAAAATGATATGTATGAATGTGATAAGGGCGAAGAGATGAATCCAATGGAATAGGTCTCAAATAATGGTGAAAAAATTTCCAGATTTTTTTTTTTTTTTTACACCTGCGGAGTTTTACTCCGGTCTGAAGAATGTTGCAGTGGTGAAATGCCCAAATTCTTAACCAGGAAGAAATGTGTAGTTACTTGGCAACCCGAACACAGTTGTGTGACAATAGATCTTGTCTTTTTTAATTTGTTTATGTTTCTGTCCCCAAGGGTTAGGTATTCAAGGGTTCTACAGACAAGGGTTTTCCCTGTGTTATAGTTCTCTGATATACATGCAGGGTCCAACAATAGTAATCGACCCAATATCTCAGGGCACTAACTAAGGAGGATAGACCATACCCTTAGCCATACTACCCGACTACCCATGTATTAGAGAGTATCTTCCCGAGTGTTGTTCTCGGTGGCACTATAGAAGTCAAGCAGTCAATCGGTTTATCTAAAGAGGGCTTCAGGAAATCTAGGCCGATCCGTACACAGGTTTTGTCTGATGCACTACCACTCGAAGGGGTACCAACACGGGTTACAAGGGTGGCCAACAGATGTGCGCTTAAGAACCACTTGTATTTCCTGCGTGTATGAATCCCTCAACCGCGGGTTTATGCATGTAATGATAGATCTCTGTGGCTTAAAGATGTCGGAATACGTATCTACCCTAGAAAAAAAAAATTACCCACAATTTTTGCCAACGAAAGTGCTCTGATACCACTTGTAATATACCAGATATAAAAGTATGAAAAACCTAAATAAAAATGCTAGAAATGGCAGAATAACAGTAATTTAACCAGAACAATCACCACAATAACACTGAAATGATATAAGAATAACAACATAAATAACACTTTGATTCTGAGAGCAATGTTCACGGGCCTCTTCGAGGGGGCAACCTCCAGTCGAGCAGAGCTCTATTAAAATAATCTTCAAGCTAGGTTTCTCATACCCTCGACTCCTGTTTATACTAAATATGTCTATCAAAAGAAGCATATAGAGGAAGATCCTTCTAGAAGTAGAATCTTCTATTAGGTCTTCTTACATTCGACTTATTCTATTTTATTGCAAGGCCTTATTAATATTAACCTTTATTACATCTTAATATATTGTTCTACCTATGTGCAGGTTAGGACCCTAACATAAACTATAGTAAATATGCAGGCTACTCTCATCTAAGGAAATCCAACCAATAATTTGAGGTTAAAGATGGAATTTGTTTAAAGTGGCATGCCCTGTGACACAAAGGTCATTTCTTATTCATAATCTTGAAATATTGTAAACATATAATATTAGGGTTAGGGTTTAGAGGCTAGACTTAGGGTTAGGATGCTCACTTCACATTTTCCTGCGTTGAATTCCCCACTATGTAGTAGCAAACAAGTCGAGAATCCTATCACAATGCACCCTCTAATTAAATGAAAGATCCATGGTAACCTGCGGGGTTAAAGGGAAAAAAGAAATCATTCTAGACATCTATATAAAATTTAGCATAAAAAAGAATGCAGACCAAAAGATATATATAGACATGATAATAAAACAACTCTTTATTCTGAAACCGAACCCTGTGATGGTTCGTCAATAAGAATATAGGGTAAATCCCCAAAGCCAATATGTATGTACATTTAAACTTTTATGTTTTCAAGAACCATTTGTCCGCCATTTTCAGCCTGGCTCGAAGAAGCAATTGAACTTAGGTTATCTGCATTCATCATCCCATCATATAATGAGAAACTGTTCAAACAGAATTTCGATCCTTCTTTGTTGGTTTATATGGAAGGAAAGAAATAAATGTTGTTTTGAGGGGTACTTACCCTCGACCTGGGAAATGGTATTTAAGTTTTTAGGAGCTTTAAAGTTAAATTTACCAGATCGGACTTCACAGAGAGTTAGACAGAACCCGATATTGAGGAGGGATGGTTACTCCTTGGACACTTTCGATGGAGTGACCGTAGCTGGAGGAACAAATTGTGGTGCAGGGGGAACTATAAAAACTTCAAGTTCACAAGTTTTTCGGTGGTATTTCAATTGTGGAGCCGGTTCATATGCAAAATCTGAATTTTTAGGATCTTGGGCCATGCTTACCATCTCAAAGCTTTTGGACCTTCATTAATTACAGGTTATGGGGGACTCAAAGGTGATAATTGATTGGCTGGAACAGAAAGGAAAGCTCCAAACCATCAATATTGAAGGCTGGAAACGCAAAATAAAGGATCTGATCCCTACTTTCAATGGTATTTACTTTCATCACATCTTCAGAGAAGCAAATGGGGATGTCGATCAACTATCAAAGCAAGCCCTCTCGGAGACAAAAGGAAGAATTACTTATTTTACTTGGGAAGGAGAGACTGTGGGTCCCACTCACCATGTGGATATCTTTTAATTCCTTTTTTTCCTTTTCTAAATTTGGTTTTGAATCTTCTTTTGGTTTGGTTTATGACAATATTCACAGATTTTTTTAGTCTATATTGTTTCCCTGTATTATGGGTGTTCTATATTTTGGTTCTCTTTGATCTTAAAGTATGGGCAATTTCACTTTAGATCATTATGCTAAGATTTGTTGTGAATTTTTCTGTCGATCCAATGTGGACGTATTAGTAGTGATCATAGACTCTGTTGATGTAAAAAAATAAATTATATAATATAATTTTTGTGCAAATTTTCATTTGGAAAAAAGACAAAACCGTTCAAATAAATCCCTTGAAAGACCATTACATAGGAGAAGGAATCGTACTGTGTGCGGAGTAGAGGAAGTGAACGCCCCATTAGGAATATGCAACATTATTTTTAAAAACGCATGTTGGTAAGCTGGTAAAGAAGGTCGCGTGGAGCCCCACTCATCCACGTACAACTAACACCTGCCACCATGTAAAAAGCGAAGCCGAGGGCTTAGGTGAAAAAATGTAAATGCAGTAAAAAATCAAAGTGTTGTGAAAATTTAAACTCATTAAAATATCTATATCTAAAGGGAATCGTCATTGTTGTACTAATCACATTTTTAATGACGAACGAACAACTTTTGTCATGCAAGGAATTTAATTCTTGAAATCATAGTCTTTCATTTATGGTGACGATGAAGAATATTCAAAGCATATGAAATTCTATCTATTAAAAGCCCTTGAATAATTAAAACCCCATTAATTCTAGCCATTTTCAATAGATATACACCTATCAACATAAACATAAAAATTAAAATAATAATTTTAAATATTTTTTTTTAGAAGGTGGTAAAATATACTCTCTTGAATGCATTTTCTTGGAAATGTATGAATTTCAACCTTGGGTGTGCAAGGTCCCAACCATTGTTGTTTTTCCTTTTTGTGATTTATGTGAATATCAATTCTTTCCCAATCATCGTTCTTTCTCTTTTTTTGTTGCTTATGTTATTAACAATAATTTGATATAATATATTGTCCATTTTGATTACAAGGATAATGGATGGAATCTTTTAAGAGTGACCATTATTTTTAGTGGTACAATCTTGATACATGAAACAAATTCAATTTGAACAATTGTCTTTGTTAGATGAAAAAGGAAATTAAATAAACATGAGATTTCACATAAATAATATTCAAATATAATTTCAAGAGATTTCACATAAATAATATTCAAATATAATTTTAAAAGAAGATGTTATTGTTATTTATACTTATTTTATTTTTATTTTTTATAAAAAAAATTATAAATATTTTCAAAATGCATTAAAAAATTATAAATATTTTTAAAATGTATTAACAAAGTTGAATGTTAATAAGTGTTAACAGTTCTCTAGTATGTAAATTCAAAATTAAATTATAAATATTTTCAAAATGCATTAACAAAGTTGAATGTTAATAAGTGTTAACAGTTCTCTAGTATGTAAATTCAAAATTTGTCATGCATAAATACATTTTGGGTTCAAATTTCCATGCTTTTCATCTCTATAAAAATGGATGTTACTCTTAAATTGATTATCATTTTTTTGACATTTTACTTTTTACTTTGAAATTATTTTATGAAATTATAATATGTTAATAAAAATAATTTTTAAGATATAATATATTTTTTCTCTTCCAATAATTTATTAAGATTTATTAAAAAAAATTAATTAAAAAAATATTTAAAAATAAAATAAAAGAAAAAGAAAATAAATATTAAAAGATATTTTAAATTTCTTGTACACCTAAGTAACAAGACAAGTCCCTTAGGGGCTTCATGTTTATATCCCGTGATGGCCATTATTTTGACATGAAAGTTCATTGTTCCCTTCAATGGAAAGAGTGTCCATCTGAATTTTATATTTAGTTTTTTTTATTATGATTATGGGCCTTATTTTGACGTGAGACTTCATTGTTCTCTTATGTGGCAACAATGTCCATTTCACTGTTCTCTAGGATAAGAAAGATCTTCTTCGTACCATTGTTGTGATATCATGCTTTCTTGAGTGCTCTCATATATCTCGGACCAAACATAAATTTCCAGAGAGTGTTTGGAATGAAAAAATCTTCTATTTCTTTCCTTTCAAATTTTCCACACGACGAAGCCATGGAGAAGTTTCAATATTTTGTTAAGTATTGGATTTTGGAACGTTGTAGGTCTCTAGTTCTCAATTGTAAGAATAATGCTATCATTTTTTCTATCTGTTTTCCTCATACTTTGGGCCACAGAGTCCCATATTCCTGAACTGAAGGAGCACTGATTCAAGAGGTGCTCCATAGATTCTTCTGGTTGCGAGCAAAGTATGCCTGTAGAGGGTTCATTGAATCCCCTTTTCCTCAAATTGTTCCAAGTTAAAATGCGATTCTGGATTAGAAGCCAAAGGAAAATGGATACTTTTGGCCAGAGGTGCGATTTCCATATGGTGTGCCATATCTTGTCCTTAGGCTGGAGGTGAAACTGAGCCTTGAGACCATATGCCTCTTTGATGGTGAAGGTACCAAGGAATGAATGGGCCCATAGAAGAATGTCTATTCCATTTCTTATGTGTATTTTCCTAAGGGTAGTGGCTTCTTTCCAGGGCCCTAAGTTACAATCTAGTGGCAGATCGAGCTCACTGTGCGTTACTTTCCATTCTCTCCATTGAGAAGGAGGAGTCAAATATTTCCATAGGTCCGCTACCTTCATGCTGCCATTGTTTTTCATTTGAGTGTGGAGGTTTAGCATGTTTTCTTGAGAGAGTAATGATGGTAATTGTTTCCATGAGTCTGACCAAAATAAGGATTCTCTTCCATCCCTTAGTTCCCAGAAATCATGGTCCTGTATGAGGTGGCGATTGCGCCAAGCAACATTCCAAATGCACAATCTAGGGATTTTCTCATTCATTCTGATAAGGTTGGATTCTTCTATTGTGGGGCATATTTTTCGCTTCCAAAGTCGCGCCCATAAATCCTTTGGATGCTTTAGCCAGCTCCACCAAATCTTGGTGCCGATTATTTCATTCAACGTGCATGGGTCACGAATCCCAAGCCCTCTGATGATATTTGGTCCACAAAGGTTATCCCAGCTGACCAAGGCCCATTTGTGTCTTTCTTTGTGACCTTTCCAAAGAAATTTCATTTGAAGATTGTGAATGGTTTTAAGCACAAATTGTGGAGCGGTAAGAGAATAAAAGAGATAGATGGGAATAGCTTGGAGGACCGAATTGATGAGGACTACATGACCAGGAAGGTTAAGAGAGAGAAAGGTCCAAGAATTCAGGCAATGTGTTAGAGATTGGATGAGAGGATCCTAGGAGATAGTGCGAGTGGATGAATCTGTAAGGGGAATGCCAAGGTATTTGGATGGAAGGGAACTCCTAGAGAAGCCAAAAAGTCGAGAGATGTGGTTTTGGATTGCAATAGGATTATTAAAGAAGAATATCTGGGATTTAGCATGGTTGATGGATGTACCCAAGGCTTCGCTAAAATTAGATAGGATGATTTTGATCTTCAAGGCTTCCTTAGTTGTGGGTGTACCCATCGTCATGGTGTCATCCATAAATTGACTGTGAGAGGATGTCGATTGGATACCATGTAGGGAGAGGCCCTGGAGGGAACCTTCCGCAATGGAAGCTTTGATATATCATCTTAAACCTTCAACCATGATGATGAAAAATAAAGGGGAAAGGGGATCCCATGGAGGGGGTGAAATTATTTGAAGGAACACCATTTTCTAGGATATAAAAGAAAGTTGGATATATGAGGTTGAGAACCCAATTTATCCATTCATTGCAAAAACCAAAAGCAGAAAGAAGAGACCTGATGCATTTCCAGCTTCATTTATCAAAACATTTTGAGAGATATAGCTTGATGAGCATACCTGGAGTCCGCATGGATTTTAGTGAGTGGATTACCTCATGCGCTTAGATAAAACTATCCAAAATTGAGCGCCCTTCGACATATTTCAAATGCTCCTGAGAGATCATGAATGGAAGGATAGGTTTAAGTCTAAGGGCCATTACCTTGGTTATTATTTTGTATACCACATTGCAAAGAGCGATTGGCCTGAGTTGTTGGGGGTGAGAGACTTGATCCTCCTTTGGAATGACAGTTAGGAAGGTAGCATTGAACACTGGTAAATTTTTTCTAGAGATACGAGAGTCGTCGACTAACAGCCAAACTTCTTCTCGAATCATGGGCCAACAATGGTCGAAAATGTCAGTTGTAAATTTGTCGAGACTTGGAGCTTTCCCAGTTGGAATCTATTCTATTGTTGGATCCACCTTCTAGATTGTGATAGGTCTCATGAGTGCCTCATTTTGTTCCTAGGTGATGAGAGCTGGAATGTGTTGGCTGATTTTGTTGAAGGCCTGTGATCTTTCTGGGATTGGCTCGAATAATAGATCCTTGTAATAGTAAGTTCATTCTCAATTCCCTTATGGTCCATGATTTGTTGGCCCTAGTCATTTTCCATTTTGGTTATGTGATTGACATATCTTCTATGAATCATGTAGCGATGAAAGAATTGAACATAGTATTTTCTCCCTCCTTTAGCCATTGCACCCTTGATTTCTGGCACCAAAGGATTTCCTCTTGCTTATATCTTTCTACTAGTTGTTGTTTCAAAAGCTCCTCCTTGGCCTGAAGAGAATTAGAATGGTCTTGGGATATGAGATGACTTTGGATTTCTTCAAGGCATTGTTCTAGATACCGTTGTGCTTGAAAAATGTTACCAAAGACATTTTTATTCGAACCTGGAAGATGTTGTTTGAAAATTTTCAATTTTTTTTGGAATCTGTACATTATGGACCCATGTGAAATTGCAACGTTCACCCACCATGTGTTGGCATGTTCTTGGAAAACTTGATGCATTAGATAAAAAATTTCAAACCTGAATGGATTTTTTGGGGGGGGGTACTGGTGATATCAATCAAAAGATGAACTAGCCAATGATCTGATCTTGATTGTGGGAGGATATTGGCTTCTATTAGGGGCCCTTCCACCATCAGGTATTCTGAAACAAGGAAACGATCAAGACGACAAGCCACCTAGTGTGCTCCAGAGCGACGATTTGTCCAAGTGAAAGTGTCATTTCTAGCTTCAATATCTATCATATGTAAGTCCTTTATTTGTTGTTGGAAACCATTTTTATTTTTGTCTAGTCTCCTATTACCTCCCTTATTTTCCTCCAAGGAGAGGATGATGTTGAAGTCACCACCTATAATCCATCATCTTTGTCTCACCAAGACGGATAGGATTTTCAGGAAAGTATCCTTTTCATGGGGCATTTGAGGGCCATAAGCATTTGTAATGACTCCTTCTTTACTAGTTCCAAATGATCGATAGTGAGCAAAGAGAGTCCAGGGAGTGGAGTAAAAACTATCCAACACCATGGTTTTTGGGTTCCATAAAATCACAAATCTCATATGTTTGCTGTCGACATGGGCGGTTGTGATATTGTGTTGGGTGTAGACTGGCTAAGGACTTTGGGTCCGATTCTCATGGATTTTAAGGAATTAACCAAGCGATTTGACCAGGAGGGCCACCAATATTAGTTCCAGGGCATCACCGTCGGTTCACCTGATATCATTAGTTCCCATTGCATGGAAAAGCTACTCAAAAAAGGTCATTCTGGTGTTATTGCCCAACTCCGTGCCATACAAGCAACATAGACACCCTCGATGCCGCAAGACCTCCAAGCCATCATTTCTAAACATCAACTGGTCTTTTCCACTCCCTAGGGACTCCCTCCTTCCCATGGTGTTCATGATCATTCCATTCCCCTTGTACCCAAAACCCTTCCTCCCAATATCCGTCTGTATCGTCACCCCTTTTCCCAAAAAAATAAAATTGAGAAAATGGTCCAGGAACTCCTTAATGCAGGCGTTATCCGCCCTAGTACGAGCCCCTACTCTTCTCCTGTGGTCATGGTCCTGAAGAAAGAAGGTTCTTGGCGAATGTGTCCTGACTTTCGTGCCCTCAACAAACTTACCATTAAAGATAAATTTCCCATTCCTGTCATTGATGACGTCCTGGATGAATTGAGTGGCGCTCAATTCTTTACTAAACTTGATCTTTGTTCAGGGTACCACCGGATACGTATGAAAGAGGCAGACATTCCCAAGACTGCCTTTACAACTCATGAGGGCCACTATGAGTTTTTGATCATGCCCTTTGGCTTGTGTAATGCCCCCTCCACCTTCCAAAGCCTCATGAATCATGTCTTCCGTCCTTTTCTCCACCATTTTTTCTTAGTTTTCTTTGATGATATCCTCATCTATAGAAAAACCTGGACAAACCATCTTGCTCATGTGGATCAAGTTCTCCATCTACTCTCTCAGCACCAACTTTTCCTGAAACAGTCTAAATGTGCTTTTGATGCCTCAGAAGTAAAGTACTTGGGTCATTTGGTTGGCAAGGATGACGTCAGGGTGGATCCTAAAAAGATTGAAGCTATGCAAGATTGGCCTCACCCAAAGACTCTCAAAATATTGCTTTGATTTCTGGGCTTAACAGGTTATTATCGCAAGTTTGTTAAGAATTATGGAAAGATTGTAGCACCTCTCATAGCTCTCCTAAAAAAGAACTCTTTCACTTAGACTCCAGCCACTGCTCAAGCTTTTCAAACCTTGAAGATGGCCATATGCACCACTCCAGTCCTGGCCCTTCCTGATTTCACAAAGACCTTTGTCTTGGAATGTGATGCTTCAAGGAAAGGAATTGGTGTTGTCCTTATGCAAGAGGGTCAACCTTTGGCCTTTACCAACAAACAACTATCTGAAATAAATCTAGGCAAATCAATCTATGAAAAGGAAATGTTGGATATTTTGCATGCAGTTGATCTATGACGCCCTTATCTATTGGGGAAACGCTTCCAAATTAAGACAGACCATCAAAGCCTCAAGTATTTTCTGGAACAATGCATTTGCTCCCCGAAGCAACAAAAATGGGTGACTAAGCTCTTTGGATATTATTATGAGATCATTTACAAGAAAGGCAAAGACAATCTGGTTGCGGATGCACTTTCCCAAAAATATGAAGATGAAGGATCCATTTTTTCTCTGTCCTTCATTATACCAGATTGGCTCCAAGCCATTCTCCAGGAATCTACAAGATCGCAAAAGTTCGCATTTGATCCAACAATTACAGTCCAATTCTCCAGCTTCCCCAGGGTACTCTTGGCTCCATGATGAGCTTCGATACAAAGGTCGTTTGTATTTAAGTAAACAATCAAATCTTAAATCCACGGTACTTTCTGAGCTTCATGCTACACCCACAACGGGGCACTTCGGGTTCACCAAAACCTATGACAGGGTCAAACGTTCTTTTTTCTGGGATGGTATGAAACAGGACATTCGTAATTTTGTCACTGAATGTGATGTGTGTCAACACAACAAGGGAGAAACAGTTAAATCTTCGGGCACACTACAACCTCTTTCAATTCCACCTGCTACTTGGAGGGAAATCTCTATGGATTTTATTACAGTCTTACCCAAATCGGGAAATAAATCAATCATCATGGTGGTTGTTGATCGCCTTTCCAAGTATGCTCATTTGTATGCTCTTCAACACCCATTTACAACATCCACAATGGCTCAATTTTTCATGGATCGGGTCTTCAAGCTTCATGGCATGCTGCACTCTATTGTTTCTGATCGCGACCCAACTTTCACAAGCAATTTTTGGCAAGAACTGTTCAAGCTACAAGGCACCCAATTGCATCTCAGCACAACTTATCATCCCCAGATTGATGGTCAAACAGAAGTTGTCAACAAGTGTTTGGAAACATGTTTGAGGTGTTTTTCCTTGGAAAAGAAAAATCAGTGGGCTCAATGGTTACCCCTAGCTGAATGGTGGTACAACACTTCATACCATACAACTACATGCATGACTCCTTTTGAAGCGGTATATGGATAGAAGCCACATTCAGTTCTCTCATACTTACCTAGTGTCTCGAAGGTCCAAGAAGTTGACCAAACACTTATAGTTCGAGAGGCTATTCTCTGTACCCTCAATGAGAATTTGGTCATGGAACAAAATTGCATGAAGCAACAAGCAGATCAAGGTCGCTTTGAACGTCAATTTGCAGAAGGGGATCAGGTGTGTCTTCGACTACAACCTTACAAGAAAAAATCCCTTAAGGTCGAGCATTGTCAGAAGCTAGCGCCCAAATTTTATGGTCCTTTTACCATTCTCAAGCATGTGGGACAGGTGGCCTATCAGTTATCTTTTCCCAGTCATTCAAAGCTACATCTTGTTTTTCATGTTTCATGCTTAAATAAGGTGATTGGAACTAAGTGCCAAATTCAAACCAACCTTCCCAAGTTAGCCAAGGAAGGATCCATTTGGTTACAGCCACAAGCAGTTTTGGACCAGCATGAGTGTCGCCTGCGTCAGAGAACCATCAAGGAAGTGTTAGTATATTGGAAAGATACAACTCTAGCAAATGCCACTTAGGAACCAACTACCATTCTGCATCAATTTCCACATCTCAAGCCTTGAGGACAAGACTTTTTTTAAGGGGGAGGACATGTTAGGGTCCTAACCCGCACATAGGTAGAACAATATATTTGGATGTAATAAAGGTCAATATTAATAAGGCCTTGCAATAAAATAGAATAAGTCGAATGTAAGAAGACTTAATAGAAGCTTCCGCTTCTAGAAGGATCTTCCTCTAGATGCTTCTTTTGATAGACATATTTAGTATAAATAGGAGTCGAGGGTATGAGAACCCTAGCTTGGAGATTATTGTAATAGAGCTCTGCTCGACTGGAGGTTGCCCCCTCTTAGAGGCCCCTGAACATTTCTCTCAGAATCAAAGTGTTATTTCTGTTGTTATTCTTATATCATTTCAATGTTATTGTGGTGATTGTTCTGGTTATATTATTTTTATTCTGCCATTTCTAGCATTTTATTTATGTTCTGCATACTTTTTATATCTAGTATATTACAGTTTAAGATTGTAAAAATGATTAATGGTATCTTTCTTTGCCTATGTTACATTGTATACATGGCCAAAGCCCCCCCCTCCAAGTTTGTTATCATCATGAAAGTTTTTCTTAGCAGTTAGTAATTTTCCATTATAAATATTATCTGTAGATTATGACTAGATAGTGAGTTTTCCTAGTCATCATCTGTACCATATAAATACAAAGTTAAAGTTATATCAGAAAATATAAAAACAAAAATTGAATTAGGATCAAGAGTTTATTATATTGAGCGCTTCGGGGGACACAGGTGTCTTTATCCTGACTAACTTCGAGCGATTAGTAAGAATGTGTTAACCAAATTGTTGGGTGAAGCAACATCTCAAATGAACGAAATGATTTACATCTAGTACAACTCTATACTCATTCTCTCAAATAATTTAGAGTCTGGTCTGATGCACCAAAGATATAAATACTGAGTGGAGCACATGTCTATCACTCTCAATCAATAAAATATTCACATCTGATCCGACTGTAGGAGTTTAGTATTGGAGTCGAATTTGCATACTTCGTTATGAACTTTTAAGCTAATAGTACACAGATCAAATCTTCACACAAAAGAACACACACAATTTTAGGTGTTGTGCATGGCTTGGTTCTCATGTTAATCATATGAGTGTTCAGAACTAGAAGAAGACTGAAGTCTGCCATATTTCGAGGGGGATACAAAGGTATTGTTGCCACATGATTATATGAACTCGTAGGTATTTCATGTTATAACTTTCCATCTAACTCGGGGTTTTATGGAGTTTTCAATAAATTTTTAGATTTATTACATCTTTAAATACACAGGTGGATGGTTTTGTTGAATGATGTTCTAAATAACATAACATTAATACATCCACAATTAATTATTACATCTTTAAATACACAGGTGTGGATGGTTTTGATGAATGATTTTCTAAATAGCATATTATTAGTAAATCCATATTAATAGTGCATGGTGAAATTTGATAGGGATTATCATCAATTCATTTACATATTATATATAAATTAGAATTAGTATGAGGAACTTTCCATCTTCCTTATCTAACTATGGTGATTCCAATCGAAGTTCACCATCCACTATTGATGTGGCTTGGACGCTTTCATCCCATTACAGAGCCATTGGCTTAAGTAAGGAAGGGATACTGAAAATGCATATGGACCCCAGACAAATCAAGAAAATGACTATTTCTTGAAAAGCCTCTCAGATCTAGGCAGATTTGTGGGACCTCAAAAATGGATCATAGGTAGCGCTTTTAACATCATGCCACATACCACCGGAAACAGAATGATGTATACTATCCATTCATGGGTGTTGTATATGCATGTGCATTTTCCTTCATGTCCAAATACCTTTATCAATCTTGCGGTCCAAAACCCATGACTAG
>ML813451.1:0-12218 GCA_009831015.1 Picea engelmannii | reverse complement strand
TCTGAAATTCGACTTGTATCAAATGAATGTATAATGATATTTATTTATACCATTTATGTCACTTCCTTTTAACATTAGGGCCGACCTGACACTTTTTTATTTTGTAATTATTTTCTTTAATTATTTTCAGGGCCTACATGTACCTCCTTTTTCAATTCACTTTGTCATCTTCAAAAATTCACTTTTCCTCAACCATGAGGATCCATGTGACATGTCACATACCATCGGAAACAAAATGATGTATACTATCCATTCATGGGTGTTGTATATGCATGTGCATTTTCCTTCATGTCCAAATACCTTTATCAATCTTGCGGTCCAAAACCCATGACTAGGGTTGACATCAATGACAACAATCAATCTTCCAACAAGTCTCCCCTAGCTGGCGTCTCCTCAGTTCCTTGCAGGTCTTCAATTCCCTCCTCCATCCCTCTCTCATCCCAATCCCTTCCCATGTCCGATGAGAGGCGAATAAAATTGTTGACAAGTTAGTGAACAAAGGAGTCTCTTTCATGGCAAAAGATCTTTCCATTGATGCCAATATCCTCCCATCCCCTTCTTTGCTATTGCAATGTTTCGATTTAGCCCAGAGGGACTACTCTTCCCCGAATGGGGTGCCACTTAGTGAACATGCGGACAGTTGAATCATTGTGGACAACTGTTGTCATCCTCCCTCACTTCACTTCGATGCAGAACATTAATGTCGGGGACTTGGTTGCGAGCCTGGACCGCATGGGAAACTTAATGCACAGGTTTGTCATGGCGTCGGATTGCATCTACACAAGTACATGAAATTTGAGTGATGTCAAATCAGGCTCAATGGCTCTTTCCATGGTTGGAACCAGAAATATCGATGCGTTTGTGCTCGAGATCCATCCGTTGTATCTCATTTTGGTTTTGTTTGTTGATCCCTCTTCTCTCCCGGTGTTGTTCCTGGCTTCTCCTCCTTTGGCTCAATTGCTTCCCTCACTTTGGCTCTTTGATTTCTTCACTGCTATCATGCTGAGAGAGAGAGGCAAACCAAAGCACAAACCAACCTATTATCGTTTCCTGACCAACCGCACTCACTCAACTCCTTCCTGTGCTTCATTACCTTCCCTTATTCCTCCTTCTGTTGTGTCTCCCTCCACTGTTCACAATTGGATCGAGGATGATTGAGGTCCAGTGTTAGGAGAGGAGGATTTTCCTTTGGTTCCACCCCATCTTACCATTGAATCCTCAGTGGTAGCTCATGTGGATACTTAGAGTCTCTTAGTCCCTTCCACTCACGCGTGATGTGATTCTCCTGCCCAGGAGCCATAAGAGAATTGGAGTTTCCCTGTTCTTGAGGAGGTGGCTCCCATGGTAGTTGAAGAAGAGGCTCCAGATGTTGCATGTCTAGATATAGTGGTTACTCAAAACGAGGAAGCGATGCCTGAGTTGACTCCCTCACGTGGCTTCTTCGAGGAACAATTGCAACTCATTTTCAACTTGTGTCGGGATGTTGTAGGACCAACTTTTTCGCCAAGATATCATCAGTGGTCGGCTGGATGCTTTATTTGATTCTTTCTCAAGCGATCCTATCAAGTGGAGATTCCCAACCTGCTGTCCGCAATTCACCTTCACTCCGGCTTGGCCACATTCTCCACTAGAGGATGAGAGTCAGGGTGCTTCTGGTGCATGAAGTTATCTTGTTTTGCTTTTAATTTTGTTATTTCTAGGCACATATTTATATCGACCCCAGGCCTGCTTTGTAGTAACTTTAGTTATTTATATATCTTATTTATGGCAATTAGTACAATCATGGACATCTTTTCCAAAGTTGTCGAGGACCTGGGTCTGGGTCTGGTTTTGGTTTCCATTTTTTTGCATAACATGTTACATGAACCTTACTATGTATATGTTCTCATAACCTCTCAGGTAATATAACTTTTTTTATTTAACCAAATAAAAATTGTGTTTATAAAACAAAGGAGTAGGCTAACTAGGGAGCAAACAACCCTGCTTTTCAGGCAAAAAAATGGACTTGAATCCGACCAGATTTTTAGGGGTAGTCTAAGTTTCACATGGATCAAAATTCCATGCATTTCAAAACTTTATCCTAAGGGTTTTTCTCCATTTTAAACCAACCCAGATGCTCAAAAAATCGATCAAAATTCTGGATTAACCAAAAATTTAAAAGCGAACTGCCAAACCTACCAGAAAAATAACTCGGGAGAAAAGATTGCTCCCAAATTAACCCACTCCTCAAACAAATGAGAGGTTGTCTCGTACCAAACATTCTTGAGAAGGGAGCACTTGATGTGAAAAGCTCCAATATTAAACTACAAAACTGTAACCGCTGCTGCTGTTTTTGTTTGAGCCACCATTATTATAATGTTGGTGCGGTTTCGCTGAAGGCTGCTCGAGGATGTCAGGACTACTGATCATGCATGTGATGGGAAGTTGAACTTTCCAATGCTTTTATTACACACGGGATTTGGAGTCATAAAAGGACAAATTAGAGAAAAAAGTATTGCAGATATTTCAGAGCTTTCTTATGTTTCAATTATTAAATATTTTGTACGCCTTTGAATTCAACCAAATTTTCAAAGAATTTTGTAAAGTTTCGAATAAATCCAAATCTTCATAGAAAAGCGTTGAGATTTAACCGCCATAAAATATTTATTTTAATCTTTAAAATTGGAAATAATAATGTTTCGAGGACATCACGGTGTCGTCATGCTTACGAGTATAATTGAAATGTTACTATGGGAATAAGCTAATTGAATGAATAAAGCTTTGTCATCATCACAGTAAAGATAAGGCTAACCTTTGTGTGTGGGGTCACACTACGCGTTTTGGCTTTCTTCGTCCCCCACACGCTAACTTACCTTTATCAATCGTCCTTCTTGTGAAATATGCAAATTATTTTAATATCCAAAGTTTGACATAATTTTAAGGATTGCATTTACATAATACATGTTTAGTTTAAGTGATTAGTGATGTAGGGGCTAAACAAGTTATATATATATATATATATATATATATATATATATATATGAGAGTCCATATACACGTGTGAAAGACTTGTCATAACTTTTAGTTTAAATTTTAGGATCTAAGCATATCTACTTTGGGTTAGGTGTGCATTTTAAAGTTGTGCATTGGTGTGCATTTTGGTGTTTAGTAAGGTAATTTTGGTCAATTTTAATGAAAAAGTGGTTGAATTGGCACATTCAATACAAATGAATGGAGACGAATTAAAACATTATGGGATATAGATTTTGTTGGCAAAGAAATATTTACAAAATGTTGTCTCACTTTCTCCAAAGGACACCTATATGAATTTTGGCATACATTTCTATAGGCCCTCTCACGTGGATTTGTGCCTTGTTTTTAACCGGAGACTTGACAAATTGAGAAATTAATGCAAGCTTGGCATTCTTAATGAAATTTTAGAAATCATTGGAATATGAAATATTGAATTTGAATAGTTGGATAGTTGGAAGGCCAAAAGCCAATGAACACAAGCATAAATATGAAATTTGTGAACGAATAAAGGGTTTTTAGCTCTCTTTTGATTTGAGTTTCTATAGTGTTTGTTTCTATAGGATCCATAGCCCTTTGCATAAACTTTGAAAATGTTATGAAGCCTCATTGGGTATGCGTTATATTCTTTGCACGACTAGACCTAGTGTCTACATTGCATCAGGCGCGTGCGGGGGCACAAGGAGGTGATGCCCCCCTATGCAGGGGTTTTGGGGCAACACCCTAAAAAAAAAATGGTGTTTTTTGCATCCATTTTTAGTGGTTTTCTAGCACATGATTTTCGTCGATGGTTTTCTAATTATGGTTAAGGAATTAGGGTTGTTGATTAATATGGGTCAAAGGATTAAGGGTTTTGGATGTCACGGGAACACACACACACACACACACACACACACACATATATATATTGTATTGTAAACAATGAAGATATGATGAATAGAAGATTAGAGATGAGGCTCTAAACAAGTTGTTGGTTTTCTCGATTTGAGTTTCTAGGGTAAAATATATGTGTAATGTGTGGGTGTGTGCCATTGTATCTTTTCTATTTTTATTAAGAATCTGTTTGCAGTAAATAATTGTACAAGGTTAAAATCTACATTTGGTATCAGAGCATTTATTGGCTTCAGGGGGATGCCTGTTTGGTCAAGAGTTTTGACTCGGGTCTATGATAAACATTGTTATAGTGGGAGATATGCAATATTGATTCTTCAGGTGAAAAGAAACGGCGAGCAGTTCAAAAATAGAGATCGATAAATTTAATGGGCAAAGTTTTGAGCCATGGAAGCTCAAGATGGAATATCTATTGTTGGACAAAGATCAGTGGATCGTTGTGGATCCAGGTACTGCACCTACATGAATGTCAACAGAAGGCTGGGAAAAGTTGTATCGAAAGGCGAAGAGCACAATCCAACTATGTCTCTTTGTTGAACTTATGCTTATACTGAGAGGGGGGGTGAATCAATATAAGATAATTTTTATTTTATTTAACCATCCATCAATCATTCATTAACCGGGAAACAATAATCACATATAAACTCAAATCACAATGCATAGAGTTTAACATGGAAACCCAATCAAGAGAAAACCATAAAACTTATCTTTATAAATTCATGTAGGCACCAACCTATTGTTACAAATATTGTAGGCACCATCCTACTAAAGACACCAATCTCTTTAATTGAGAACCATCTCGACAAGATGTAGGCACCAACCTATTTTTACAATATTTGCAGGCACCGACCTGTTGGAGACACCAATCCAAGATCTTCATACACAAAGTACTTCTAACTTCACCTACATGCTTCACTCCACAAACAATCCTTCAAACCCTAGTCACGTGTAGCCTTCATTCCCTAGCCAACCTCATAGCATCATTCCATAATATAATCCCTGATGAAAACATCACAACCTTAGAATAGAGCACACAACAACATCACAATGATGACAATATCACAACCTCAAAATAGTGCACGCGGTAGTATCACAGTGACAACAACATCACAACATCAAAATAATGCATATGGTAGGATCACAGTCAAGGAAACATCACAACATAAAAATAGCGCATACAGTAGCATAATAGTGATGACAACTTGAGAACAAGAAAGACCCCAAGAAAATCCCTTAGACTTCTCTTTCACACCTTTAGATCCCAAAAACACACCCCAACACCTTTATCACACCTTAGGTCACTTTTTCACACCTCAGACTTTATCTCGTTCTTGGTTGTTCTAAAAACGTGCACACATATCCTATATTTATAGTAATTCTATATCTACTTTCAGGGTCAGCCTATAAAGATTGGCTCAATCGACCTCACTTTTCTAGCTGGGTTGTTGGGTGAAAAACATCATATCTCCTCATTCCTAGGGAGTTAGAGGGAATGTCATATACCATTGGAAATGTATCAGAATAAGATTTCCAGCCATATAACTTGTGCTCCCATTTGAGCTAGGTATGTAGGGGGAAAATGTCTTCAAAGATAGGGTATCCAAACTGACCATCAAAAAACCAAAAATAATACTTTCAACAATCTCCATCTTACAATATTTATCTTGGAAATTTGTAGCCTTGCAATATTTATCTTGGACATATGTAGGCTCCCCCTATCTTTGACATCAATGAAAAAAATATTTCCAACACTCTTAGATTTAGTATTATTGAATGTATCAGGGGAATATACAACCAAGGATTTATGGAATAAGTTAGGGTCTTTGTATCAATCAAAGTCCTTGGTAAACAAATTGTTCCCGTGGAATAAATTGTACAACTTGAGGATGAAAGACAAAGACTTGGTGACAAAGCATCTAAATGCCTTTAATACAGTGGTAAGTAAGCTATTATTTGTTGATATTAATATTTTTGAAGAAGATAAGTGTATCAACTTATTGTGCTCTTTACCAGACTCGTGGGATGGTTTGGTTGTGGTCATAGGTAGTAATACAACTACTTTAAGTTTTGATGATGTTCTCTCATCCTTGTTGTTGGAGGAGATGTGACGAAAAAACATGGAAGGACAAAGCATAGATGCCTTATTTTCAAGAGGACGTTCACAGGAAAGAAATAAATCTAAGTCCTCAAGTGGGAGATATAAATCTAAGCGAAGATCTAAATCTTTTGGAAAGTTTGTAAAGGTATATTGGAGATGTGGAAAACAAGGGCACTACTAGAAGCAATGTAGATCCAAAAGTGTTGAGAGAGCGAAGGGATATGAAGATGCTCCTTCTACAGAAGAAAAAACCTCCATGGAAGAAGGAGGGGATGTGTACTTGGATTCTTCAAGCACACATGCAGATCATGAGGCATGGTTGGTTGACTAAGGTGCATCATTTCATATGACTCCTCACAGGGAGTGGTTTTGCAAATATGAAAGGTATGATGGAGGTGATGTTTTCCTAGGTGATGACTCGACAATCAAAATCATAGAATGAGAAAAGGTCAAGTTGAAGCTCATGGATGGAAGGATTAGAATACTCGATGTTTTTCACATCCCAAGATTGGCCAAAAATTTGATTTTGTAAGCAAAATGGATGATGCAAAGGTAAAAACATTGTTTGAGAAAGAAAATCACATGATGGTTCGAGGAACAATGGTGTTGCTGAAGGGAGTTCGATTTGAAACTCTGTATAAGTTGTAGGGAAGCACTATTAGTGATGGGTGCAATAGGTCCATTGTTCCTAAGATTGGAGCTTAAGAAGAAAAAACTCCTACATTTTTTGGAGAAAAGACTATGTTATGGCATCAAAGACTAGGGCATATCAGAGAGAAGGACCTTTGAATATTACATGGTAAAGGTATGGTTGAATGTATGTCTAACTACTCTCTGGATTTTGATTTCGGTGAACATTGTGTATATGAGAAGCATAATTAGGTAAGATTCCCCACTTAAGCAAAGAGGACAGAGGGAATTTTACAATAGGTGCACAATGATGTGTTTGGACTTATGTCGGTTCCATTAGTGGGAAAATATGTGTACTATGTCTCATTTATAGATGACTTCTCAAGGAATACATGGATATATTTCCTCAATAATAAATAAGAAGTCTTTGATAAGTTTAAAGAGTTTAAGGATCTTGTGGAGAATCAAACAGAGAAAACAATTAAGGTGCCGAGGATAGATAATGGTGGAGAGTTCTGTGGAAATGAATTCAATTTTTTTTGTAAGAAGTGTGGTATAGAAAGGCATAAGAATACTCCATTTACACCTCAACAGAATGGAGTTTTATAAAGGATTAACATGATGTTGATGGAAAAAGCAAGGTGCATGCTCAATGGTGTCGGGTTAGGAAAACAATTCTGGGTAGAGGCAGTGGGTATTGTATGTTACCTAGTCAATCAATCACCCTCATCAACACTGGATGAAAAGACTCCACATGAGGTATGGACTGGTAAGAAACCCTCTCTCACACATCTTAGGGTATTTGGTTGTGATTCCTATGTTCAAGTTCCAAAGGAAAATAGGAGTAAGCTAGATAAAAAGGTTGAAACGTGTATTTTTATTGGGTATAAAGATGGTATAAAAGGTTATAAGATTTGGAACCAAGAAACTAAGAAGTTATTGTATAGTCGAGATGTGGTATTTAGAGAAATCAAAGATGTTTTCAAATAGGGAGTCCTATCAAGGAAGGAAGAACCAGAGAAAATAGAGTTTGAGTTGAAAGATGATGAATCATACTCTACAGAAGAACATGAATCAGAAGAAGAAGATCCACATACTTTAGTATTGAGGAGATCAGTTTGAGAAAGAAGACAACCGTAAAGGTACACTCCACCTAATTTATGTTCAATTTTTTCTTTGTCTGTTATTGATGATGATCCTATAACTATTAGGGAGGCAATGGATTCAGAGGATGAAAAACTATGGAAATGGGCCATGGTGGAAGAAATGGAAACATTGGACAAGAATGAGGCTTGGGATCTAGTGGAGTTTCCTACTGGAAGAAATCCCATTGGAAGCAAATGGGTGTTTAAGAAGAAGTTGATTGCAGAAGGAAAAGTGGAGAAATATAAAGCTCGGTTTGTAGAAGAAGGTTATTCCCATGTCGAGGGATTAACTTTGGTGAGATATTTTCTCATGTTTCCAAGTTAACTTCAATTATTTATATTTTTTATATATTGTTGTCGCGTTTGATTTTGAAGTAGAACAGATGGATGTGAAGACAACATTCCTACATGGGGATCTGGAAGAAAAAATCTACATGAAGCAGCCAGAAGGATTTGTTGTGAAGGGAAAAAAAGAGTTGGTATGCAAGATGAAAAATTCCATGTATGGGTTAAAGCAATCACCAAGAATGTGGTATAAAAAATTTGATACTTATATGTTGGGACTTGGATTCACAAGGAGAAAAGTGGATCACTGTGTGTATTTCAAATTAATCGATGATCATCTTATTTACTTGGTATTGTATGTGGATGATATGTTGTGGATATGCAACGACAAGGAGATTATCCAGGATGTTAAAACTCAGTTGTCCTCTAAGTTTGTCATGAAAGATATTGGTGTTGCAAATTTCATTTTGGGCATGGAAACTAAAAGAGATTGGGAAAACAAGAAACTCTGGTTAAATTAGAGGAAATATGTTGAGACAATATTGCATAGGATTGGTATGCATAAATGTAAATTGGTCAGGGTCCCTATTCCTATAGGTGTAAAGTTATCTATAGATCAATGTCTAGGACAAAGGAAGAGGAAGATGACATGTCCTGTGTTCAGTATCCTAGTGTGGTTGGAAATTTGAAGTATGCAATGGTCTATACTAGATCGGACATTGCACATGCAGTGGGAGTTTTGAGCAGGTATATGTCAATACCAGGGAAGGAACAATGGATGATAGTAAAGAGGGTTTTCAAGTATTTTTGTGGCACTACTAGTTATGGATTGTGCTACCAAGGAAGAAGAGGATTGGAAAAAGTGTTGGATATACATGGATTTGTTGATGCAGACTGGGTTGGAGATCTCGATCACATAAGATCTACAAGTGGGTATGTGTTTAACCTATTTGGAGGAGAAATCAGTTGGATGAGAAAAATATAGTCTGTAGTGGAACTCTCAACTACATAAGCTAAATACATGGAATCCACTCATGCAAGAAAGGAAGAAGTATCATTGCAAATATTCTGTTCAGGTATTGGGTTGGTACAACAAGCTTTAAGGATAGATTGTGACAGTCAGAGTGCAATCTTCTTGGAAACAATCAGACTTATTATTCAAATACAAAGCATATTGATGTTCAATATCATTTTGTGAGAGACATGGTTGAAGAAAAGAAGGTGTTGATGATGAAGCTGGACACTTTCTAGAATGTTGCAGATTCATTAACAAAAATTGTGAGCAATGAGAAGTTCTCTTGGTGTAGATGATCTATTGGCAATTTTTTATTATGTAACCTTGTAACCCCTTGTATGCAAAGAAAACAACAAGTGGGAGAATGTTGGGTTTTTGTTATATTATGTGCATGACTAGACCTAGTGTTCACATTGCATTGGGTGCAACCCCCCTATTCGAAGGGTTCTCATGGGGGCAAGAGCCCCCCTACACGGGGGTTTGGGAGAAGATCCCTTGAAAAAACAATTTGGCGTTTTTTGCGTCCCTTTTTAGTGGTTTCTCGACACATGGCTCTTGCCAATGTTTTTCTAATTTCGGTTAAGGAATTAGGGTTGTTGACTAATCCGGTTCAATGGAGGTGGAGGTGGAACATGATCCAAATGAAGTTGCAATTGGGGATGATGAAGAGAAAGGTCAAGAACCTTCATGCTTGTGTTAAGTACCAAAGAAATGAATGCAAAGTACCACAATATTACCAAAGATATATGAATATAATCACCACACAAGATATATGGAACAATATAGAAAACCAGCACTTTATTATATCCAAACCCTTGAGGTAGGGAAACACCATACAATGGATCCTATTATGGAAGGGATCCTCTCCTGTTCACTTGCCTCTTCGAGGGGGAAACCTCCTAATGAGCTTCATCTCCAAATACAATACTTCTCTTCATGTCTCATTACATTGCATGAACCCCTTTATATAGTGCAACCAACCACCTAAGAACATTCTATAGGAGGAACCATCTAGAAGCATAAGTCCTCTTACATTTTATATAAAACTAACTACCATAATGGACATTATTTAATACTATAGTGGACCTAGTCCACCTTACATTGAATTGCCTCCATTATGGGCCCTCTGGGCCTCTCACTACTTCTCTAGCTACCTAACATTCCATCCCCTTTATGAAATAATTGTCCTCAACGCTTAGTGTACAACCATATACTAGGGATAGGTGAATATGCTCTTGG
The DNA here is from genome assembly GCA_009831015.1 of Picea engelmannii. Taxonomy (NCBI): domain Eukaryota; kingdom Viridiplantae; phylum Streptophyta; class Pinopsida; order Pinales; family Pinaceae; genus Picea; species Picea engelmannii. Next base: position 1,906 of record ML813451.1, on the reverse strand, counting down.
ATTCTAGACCCCTAATACCAAGACAAAAACCATACAAATGGACACTAACATCCCTATGAATTCAATTATCTAATCAGAAAGAGAAAGAGAAGGAAGAATATGTGATGCACCTTATTCTGTAGTCCGTCCTCGTTGCCTCCAATCTGAGCTTGATCTCCAAATTCTTCAGCACCACTCGATACCTAATGCAATGGACAACAAAAGACAAAGAACTCCTACTCTACTCTACAAGATTAGACTAATCAAACTCATTTATCAATATCGACAATCATATGCAAAAATACACAATCTTGAAGGGAATAGGCCAAGTAATATTGATGAGAACTTTAAAGAAATACTTACAATCTGTAGATGTAGTTGCAACAACCTCTCCAAGTCCTCCTCATCCAACCCTTGCACGATGCTCCCAATATAATAACCAAAATATTTCTCCCAAGATCATAAGTTTGATACCTCAACTCTGCCCTCTCTTCTCCATGGAAAGCCTTCATTATGTAGGATTTGGAGGCTTAACCACCATGGAGAGGATCACTCATCAAATCCACTAAAATGGGATCTCCAAGATATTTTAGGGAGAAAATATCTCTTAAGGATTTTAGGGAGGAAATATCTCTCAAGGATTTTAAGGAGGAAATATTTTAACCATCCATGAGATCCTCAACTTCCCCTTAAAAATAGGAAACCAAATGTGAGGTGGATTCTCACACTAAATTAATTTCCTTTTCATGAATATTAATAATGATTCATGTGTACATAGTATTTGACCTTCATATAATATATTTCTCCTCCACATGGGCTAGAGATTGTGACATATGTTATCTCATGGTGTCGAGGTGTATGCGACACTTAGCAAGGTGTATATAACACTTTTATGACACTTGCGACACTTAGGGTGAGGTACCTAGGTGTGGAAATTTGATGTGTAACAATATGCCCCCTAAAGTGTGAGGTCAGAAGAGAAATTGATGGATGAAAAACTTTATAATTCTTCAATGCAAGGGCGTGGAGTTGGAGAACCTAGAAGAAGTTGCAAATGAACATTAAACAATATTAATAGATGTTCCATTTCGGAGGCAGGCATACCTATGCTCAGAATATGAGATGACTCAAAGAATGGCCATCGACCAATACACTAGGGATCCATGAAAAATATTGACTAAGGATATGGCCACCAAAGATACAATGTGGATCCATGCCTCCATGACATGAACTGATCGTAGCCATGAGAAATACACATTGGAGCTATGAGATGATAAAACATAGCCACAGACAATTACAATGTGGATCTATGTAACAATCTATATATCAACATGATCAACTGATCTCCTTCACATCCTGGGCAAAGCAAATAACATAGTGAACGCTCAACCCATGGTCTTCGTCCCAATCCCAATGTGGCACAAATCTAGCCATGTGAATAGATGTTTTGATGTCGAACATGGTAGAAACCACTTTATTATTGGTCATTGAGGTAAACTGTTAACAAGTGCGAGGGAAAACACCAATGATGTCAATGAATCCCAAGGTACCCTAGTACAATCCAACAAATGTGAATAAATGAGCTGAAGTCGAACATTCGTGGAATCATCCAATTAGAGGTCAGTGATATAAACCTGCTGTCGGAGGTGAGGAGGCCTTCCATTGAGGCATGAAGGTCCCAAGGTACTAACTGGTTTCTAATTTTGATTCCCGGATGATGTATTGAAGTCGAAAAGAAAATACTCGTTGAAAGAGGGCCTTGATGTATCCCCCCATCATCGACATGAAACTAACACATGAAAGTGATGTAAGATGGTGAATCAAATGAGTATGGACTGACATGGGAACTTGAAACTGAAAATACTGCAGATGGATGGTTTGAAGTGAAACTTCCCTTGAACATGATGAGGCACAACAACTGACTTGG